>JAXCGZ010011536.1:77500-106328 GCA_037179515.1 Halocaridina rubra
AAGTCTAATTCCCTCAGCCTCTCATCATAACCGAGATTGCGTATTTCTGGCACCAGTTTCGTGGCATGTCTTTGAACTTTTTCAAGCTTAGCTATGTGCTTTTTCAAGTGCGGATTCCAAAAGGGGGCTGCATATTCGAGTTTTGGCCTCACATAGGTTACATAAATATTTCTGAACATTTCCTTGTCCATGTGCCTGAAGGCTACCCTTACGTTTGATAAGAATGCATATGCTGCCCTTACTACGCCATTTATATGTATTTCTGGAGACAAATCTGCCAGTATGTTTACTCCTAGATCTCTCTCATTTTCTGTCTCTTGAAGTTGTACTCCAGCCACCGAGTAGTCAAGCTTGGGCCTTCTTGCACTTGTACCCATTCTCATTACCTTACATTTTGAGGTATTGAATTTCATTAGCCACTTTTCTGACCACTCATGCAGATTATTTAGATCCTCCTGAAGTTCTCTACCATTGTTCTCGTTTTTTACTTTCTTCACAATCTTTGCATCATCTGCAAACATATTCATGAATGAATTTACAGACTCTGGTAGGTCATTTACATATACAAGGAACAAAAGTGGCCCTAAAACTGAACCCTGTGGAACTCCACTACTAACTCTTCTCCATTCAGACACTGAGTGTCTTACTCTAACCCTCTGTTCCCTTCCTTCTAAGTAAGTTTTTATCCATTCCAAGACATTTCCACCTATTCTAGCCATTGATTGCAGCTTCCTAATAAGTCTCCCATGTGGAACAGTGTCAAACGCTTTCTGGAAGTCTAGGAATATGCAATCTGCCCAGCCCTCTCTTTCCTGTAAGATTTGGCTTACCTCATCATAAAATTCTAATAAGTTTGTTACTGTTGATCTTCCTTCTCTGAAGCCATGTTGCCTCACTGACAAAAAGTTGAAGGATTCCAAGTGAAGAGAGATATGTTTCCTTAGTAGTTTCTCCATAAGTTTGCAAACTATGCTGGTCAAGGAAACTGGTCTATAGTTCAGAGCCGTATCCCTCCTTCCCTTTTTGAAGATAGGTATCACATTTGCTTGTTTCCAGCATCTTGGAATCTCCCCCGACTCCAGTGACTCCTTAAATATTATACTTAGTGCCACTGATATTGTGTTTGCGCATTTTTTAAGCACATGAGGGGGTATGTCATCAGGACCTGTAGCTTTATGAACATCTAAATCCATCAGCGCTTTGCATACCTCTGTGGCTGTAAGGTTGATGTTCTCTAGTACCGGCCCTTGAGCTTCTATCACTGCAATCTGAGGGGGTGGGGTATTTTCTACTGTAAATACTGACTGAAACTCCTTGTTCAATTCTTTGCAGATCTCTTCGTCCGTCTCAGTGATGCTTCCATCCGCTCTCTTTGAATACCCAATGTATGTTGGAAATAAAGTATTATTATTATTATACTCTTTAGCCTTAAAACCTGTTCTTTTACCTTCAGTTTTCCTCTGATAAAGCTGTGGAAAAGCTTGGGATTTTCTTTAGCCTTCCTGGTGATGTCCCTCTCATAATCTCTCTCTGCCTCTCTCCTTTTACTTAGGTAGTCATTTCTTGCTCTTTTGTAGGTTTGCCAGGCATTTATGTTTTTTCTCCTCCTATACCTTTTCCAGCATTTGTCTCTCCACTCCTTAGCTCTTTTACACCCATTATCGAACCATTTCTCTCTGGCATGAATTACACCTACTTTGGTGACAGGTATGCAGCAATCTACTATCTTCCCATATTTCTCACAAAAGATGTCATACATTTCTTGTACAGATTTGTTGTAAAATAAGGTTCTCCAGTCAATAACTGCAAAAAGCTCATTCATTTTGATGTAATCTCCTTTCGGATAGTTCCTCCTCATGTCCTCAGTGCCTCTACTCTCAGGAAGAATGTCTTCAATGATATACTCCATCAACAACACACAGTGGTCACTCTTTCCAATTGGTGGTTCATACTCAATATTTTCAATATCCAACACATTATCTGTGAACACCAGATCAAGTAGTGATGGCTCATCCCCACCCCTGGCTCTTGTTGGTTCCATTACATGTTGGTGTAGGAAATTCCCTTGTACGCAATCTAGGAATCTTGCCCCAAATGAGTCCTCACCACTGTGTGGGTCAAGATTTATCCAATCTATCTCTTTATGATTAAAGTCTCCCATAATCAAAATCCTACATTTTTTCTCCCGCGCCATGTTAACAACTGAGTTTATGACTTCAATCGTACCTATATGACTTTCCTCATAAATTTCAAGCCTATTTTGGTTCCTTGGTGGGTTGTATACAACAGTTATTATAATGCTCTCTGACCCAGTATTTATGCGAGCAACAAGAAATTCCCTGAACTCACTTTCTATAGCCAAGTTTATTTCTTCAACTTGAATCCTCTCACTTATGAGCAGTGCTATCCCTCCACCAGTCCTCTCAGATCTTTCGACCCTTAGTATTCTGAAGCCCTTAGGAAAAACTGTGACACTGTTTATGTCCTCACTCAACTTAGTCTCTGTAATTGCTACTATATCTGCCTTACTGTTGTGAATCCTATCTTTTAATTATACTGCCTTACCAGCTAATCCATCAGCATTTGTGTATAACAATCTTAATGAGGCCCCATCCCCTGATCTTCTGTCATTATCTTCTTTATCTCCCCTTTGTCTGGAAGTATTCTGTAATGAAAATTTTTCTTCTCTTCTTCATTTCTTTCATCATTTAACCTTCTTGCCTCTTGCAACAAGTTTTTGATCTTTCCCATCTCTTCCTGTGTTCTGTATCGTCTAATGAACACTTCTTTGCATTCTTGAAGGTCTTTTAGACTTTTTTTTCTCAACAGTATTTCCCTACATGTCTCCCCTCTCTCAAAGGTTACTTTTGTTGGTCTCGGCTTTCCTTCTCTTGAATATTTACCTAGTTGGTGTATGTTTACAATATCCTCAGGACCACATACTACTCCAAGCTTTCTTATCAGGTCTACAACGTTAGCTTTATTTTCTTCAAGTCTCCCCTGCCATGTTGGCTCCTGGGATTCACTTATGCCTGACATTACCACTGTCTTCTCCTTATCAAGTGCCTGTCTGATGAGTGGGTTTGCCCTTTCCATCACAACGTCTTTCATTTTTTCGATTACTGTCTCTTTATAGTCAACTGTTTGTATGTTTTCCAGTGCCACCACCTTTACAGCCTCTTTTACTGCCACATTCCCCTTTAGTGCATCAGCAAAGGACGTTTTCATGGCATCATTTTCCATATTCAGCTCCTGGAACTCTTTTCTGAAGTGTTCAATGTTTTCCTTAATCTGAACATTCCAAGCAGCAATCTCGTCTCTCTCAGAAGAGAGCAGTGAACTAACATCTAATTCCTTTAGGTTGTCATTTAGCTGTTTATTTTTATCTTCTTGTTTAGAAATTCTAGATTCTAGTTGACTCTTTTCCCCTTCCAGCTTTATTCTTTTTTCTAGTTCCTTTCTCTCCTGCCCTTGTGCTTTATTTGCTTCCTCCAAAGATCTTATTTGTTCTCTGAGTGTTTCATTCTCTTTCATTTCTCCATCCATATTCCGAATTTTATCATCAAGGCTTGTAACCATTTCCTCTAACTTCTTGATTCTCTGTTTAAGTCCTCTGATGACTACCCCTTCTCCCGACCCATGGGTGGGAGAGATTTGGGACAGAGATGGCTTCATTTTTATGTTCTCCCTCTCACAGAATATAGAAAGAAGACGAGAAAGAGGAAAAAGAAAAGAAAAGAGAAAAACTTCTAATTTACCTTCACACAGAATTTTTATATCTCCATATAAGTGCTATTTAGTGACTCAGTGTCAACTGTTGAGCTTACAGATCAATGTTGCAGGATAAATCAGTGACAGACATACAAAATATAGCTTTAATATTGTAGCCAAAAGATAACATCATATATCGACTGCTTCTCTACAATCTCTCCTCATCTCAACATAAACAAACAAACAAAAGACGCTCGAGAAGCGCAATATCGTATATAATAATTTGAATAGAATTAACATCAACCCCCATTCATATGCAGATTAATAGTGACATAAAATAATTAAAAACATTTTATCATAATGGATAATGCTGAACCAGATTTTTTCTGTTTTTTCATACTTACTGAAAACTAATGTTCCATAATCTTTGTAGCCTTTATTAGAAACCCAGAGGAGCCTCCTAGACAGAAAGACTCGAAGGAGGCTTCGAAGGCGCAGCAGTAGGAGGAGGAGTAGGTCCTCCCAGGAACAGATGGACGTTGAATCTCTCGACACTGAAGAAGTGAGCAATGAAGGTGAGGAGAAAAGAACTGGTGAACGTTTTTCATTTTCAGAGAGACAGAATGCTTATTCTCTTGGCCTGGACATATCTTATTCGTCATCTCTCCCTTCTGAGAGTATATCAAATGTTCGGTCGGAATCACGAGAACCTGTTGCTCGCAGTATGTCACACGAAGATACTGTAGCTGATAGGACTGATGCTACTCTGACAAGCATAGAAAAAGATGACAGTAGTGAAAACACAAAACTGAACAGTTTGGTTGAGAGTTTAAATGACTATTGTGTCAGAGTTGTGAAATATGCAAACGATTTGTCCGCTGTATTTTCGGCTTTGAACGAGTGTCACGTTCACGAAGTGCAGCTATTCTTTCGGGCGGTACGCTCACGAGAACCTAAACTCGTCGGAGATCTACAAGAAAAATTACTTGATACGGGATCCCATAATCGTCTGGTGACAATATTAGCCGACATGTACACTTGACAGAAAGTATTACATGAAAGCTCTTCTTCAGAACCTGAATGATTCTTTTTGTGGTAGGAACCAACTAAAAGGGCTAGGAGTAGTGGCAATCCCTCCCTAGCTGAAACTTTTCTTGCTACTGAGCAATTGTTGGAGATAATAAGGATGTGCAGAGAATTTGAATAAGATGGCTTTTAACATTATTTCCTTATTGTTGTTTCCTAAGTTGCTTGTTGTTGTTGGCGTATGTGGTAGTGTGTGGTGCAGTCTTCCATGATGTGTTTGATTGTATGAGGTGATGTGTTGCAACCTGGACAGGCATATTTTTTTAGATTCGTCCAACCTCTTCTGATACCTCAGAAGGGCTGGGTTGTGCTCACAATACAGCCTGGTCAGGTGGACTCTTGTCTTCAGGGAGAAAGATGGATGACAGGCAGTTGTAAATGCAGCTGTGTGTTGCCATTGAATGACTGGATGTGTTTCCTTGCTTAGGTTTACAGCTTCTCTGGTAATTGCCCATGACTTCCTTTGGGATTGGATGTACAGTACCAAAATCAGCTGGTCTAGACATTCACGAACAGAATTCTGGACGTATCATTCCATGGAATTCTGGATGTTATGCTGTGGAATTGTGGAAGTATCATGCCATGGAATTCTGAGTGTCATTCCATGGTATTCTAGAAGTATCATGCTATGGAATTCTGGAAGTGTCATTTCATGGAATTCTGAAAGTGTCATTCATTGAATTTGTAGAAGTATCATATCCATGGAATTCTGGAAGTATCATGGCATGGAATTCTGAAAGTTTCATTCTTTGGACTTCTTGAAGTGTCATGCCATGGAATTCTGGAAGTGTCATGCCATGGAATTCTGAAGATGTCATGCCATGGAATTCGGGAAGTGTCATTCCCTGGAATTCGGGAAGCGTCATTCTATATAATTCTGGAAGTGTTATTGTTTGGAATTTTGGAAGTGTCATGTCATGGAATTCTGGAAGTGTCATGTCATGGATTTCTGGAAGTGTCATGTTATGGACTTCTGGAAGTGTAATGCCATGGACTTCTGGAAGTGTCATGCCATGGAATTCTGAAGGTGTCATGCCATGGAAATCGGGAAGTGTCATTCCATGGAATTCGGGAAGTGTCATGGCATGGTATTCTGAAAGAACAGGTTTGAATTCAGAAGAGCTAGGAATCTTATCCACAAGAATTTTTTCCATCTTGCTACAGAACACTTGATAAAGAGAGATGAGAATGTGCAGAGTATGATTGGGCCCCATTGCCTCTCTCTCTCTCTCTCTCTCTCTCTCTCTTTTTTTTTTTTTTTTTTTTTTTTTTTTAATAGCCACCCCCCTTGCTTCGGACAGATAGTGCATATTAAAAAAAACTGATTGGGAATAGACAAATCATTAATGGACGAAGGCAAGAAGCCGGGATCTCTTAAGTTAGAGTACCTTATGCCTGTTTCGAGTGCTCTGAAATACAGTATTATGGTTGGCCCTTTAGTTAAAATGCAACCAAGAGATTATATAAACATTTCATTATTACAAGCACCTGGAAGACGGCATCTCTTTTGAGTGCCAGATAAGGTTATTATTCTCTTTACTGTTGAGTCTCTAGTTAGTTATGCAACTGTGTTGTTGTTCTCCCTTTTTCGTATTGTTATTAAACCCTATCAGGGGGCGGACACAGACAAGCTGGAGCAGGGGAATTAAAGCTGGAGTCCCTTCCTGATGTCCTGCAATAGGTTCAATCGAGGGTCTGTCACTTCCAGAGTCGCATGCTCTAACCACTGCACTACCTTGGTCCCCTAGTTATCAGTAATTAATGCTTCTAATATCAGATATTTCTTCTGTACACACAGTTGTTTGTTTGGGTATGCAATCCCAAGTTTTAGTATTGTTTCTTTGTTTACTTAAATGACTTGTATTTTGGTAACATTTTATCATTTGTTACAATACTTAACTTGCTAGTTGACAGCCCTGCAATACAGCCCACCTTGGGGTGCTAGCAAGGTCATCAAAGACTTGATTCCCCAGCAACAGTATCTTTGTCTACCTTAATAAAGGGGCTCAATAGTGACACAATACACAAAAACACAATCATTTAATGAAGATTAATATCGCAATATATTTCTCACTCTCAATGCATAAATATCCTGTACAGGTTTAAAATTTCATGCATCAGAGACAATAATATTTAAGCTTGGTAAATATTCAGATCTTCATTTGATGAGTGAAATAATGCAGCTGTTCTAGAGGTTAAACATCTAGTTGTAGTTTACAGAGATTTTATGTCGATATACCATTTGTTTTTTGTTGTTCCCTAAGCTGCCTTGTCGAATAACCCCCTCTGAGTCCCTATGGAAGGCCACAGCCAATTCCGGGCTTCCTCATAGAGCTCGCAGGGAACGTATGTGGTGTTGTTGGCACATGTGGTCATGTGTGTAATGTAATGTGCTTGGAGCATCAGAAGTAATGAGAGACGTACTGTTTTAGGCTGTTATTACTTACTGTTATAGGTTAGGTTTTTGACTTTACAGGTGAAATTACATTTGAATATCTTGTTGAACGAATGTAAAAAGAAACTATTGTGTTAGTGTTTACGAAATAAGAACTGACTGATTGCTGAATAGAAGTTAGATAACAAACACTTATCCCAGGAGAGCGAATTTTATAATAGTTTTCATATAAGGTGATTATGGATCATGAACTAGTGGATTTCTCTCTTTTTTCCTATCTCATCTGAAGGCAGATACAAACAAATTGTAAATGAGGAATTAAGGCTGGATAACCTTCCTATTGCCCCACCGTGGGCTCGACCATGAAACTCTATATGAATATTATTTACTATGCAAAGTTGAATGTAAATTTCATCTTTATGACATTTTGACATTATAGGATTTATTAGCTACCTGTATTTGTTGTATTTCTAGCTGAATTTTTGTAATGAAATTTTTTCACTATGTCTTGTACTTTTTGTTGTATATTTGTAATGAAATTTTTTTGCAGTGTCTTATACTCTTTATCTTGAATCCTAATAGCTAATTTCATGACAGGAGGTTTTTATAATGTATCTGGTTTTTAAGAGTGTGATCGGTTTTACGCCATGAACTCCCTTTTCTACTAAGGGCTAAGATGGTTCCCTCTTGCGAAGGACTTTCTCTTGGCAAGTGTGACCATTATGCTGAGTGAATGCCCTCTCTTCCTTTAGACCGTGGCGGGCTGCAAACCATCGACAGCTCAAAGCCGCAAGTGTTATTACTCAGCTATGGTGTCCACAGGGTTTTAAGTACACCTAGCTCTTGGAATAATGCGAAGATAGGTTCTCAGAAGTGACGTGTAATGTGAAAATCGTGTAGTGTAACGAGTCATTTTCCATAAGAAACAATGATAATGGGCATAGATACGTTTCACATTTTTTATAAGTACATAACAAAGCAGAAAGACCAGTAGTTATTTATTTTAACATGCAAATACTGTAGAGTATAAAAGATATACAGTAATCCCTCGCTATATCGCGATCCACCTTTCACGAATTCAGTGCATCGGTTTTTTTGGCAAGTTTTTTTTTTTCTGGGTATATGCGAGAATCCACAATATGTGGAAATATTAATATGTTCAGTATTTTCATTATATTATTGAAAAAAAAAAATTTCATTATTTTATTGATGAAAAAAAAGTATTTCACAGCCTAAGAATAATAAAATAATAAAAAATAGTCAAAAACATAAATTTAAACATGTAACTCTGCACCATAGAAAATACGATACCGGTATCTGCGTTTCGAAAAACGCAAAGGGTCGCACCTACATGAGATAGTACATATTAAAGTTTCCAGTATATTCATTATTTTATTGATAAAAAAGTATTTCCTAGCCTAAGAATAATAAAACAGTAAAAAATAGTAAAAACATAAATTTAAACATGTAACTCACAGTATTGCACCATGTAAAATACTGTACGATAGCGTACTGGTGTCTTGGAAAACACAAATGGTCGCACCTACGTGAGATAGTACAAGGGATGCAATTGGCTGATGGGTGGGAGACGACGAATAACAGGAATTTTTTTCTGTGTTCTGTATCATGGGGTCTGATTGGCTTTTTGCTTGAAGCTTGGTTCTCCCAGCATCTTCCATTGTCTTGACTCACCCGTTCAGTCTACTCACGTGTGCGCCATTAGCTTTGTGCTTCTTAATACGTTGTGCTTGTGATTTTGTGAAACTTTTGTATTTCAAACCCTGCAATGCCTCCCAAGCGTCCTTCATCTTCTAAGGCTTCTGGTAGTAAGCTTTAGCGGCAAAGGAAGATGTTGACCATAACAGAAAAGGTAAAACTGTCAGATATGCTGAAGGAAGGAAGAAGGTTCTAGAATGTTGGCCGCCATTGGCTCTGGAGTATGTACACGTCATCATCACATCATTCACGGTAAACTTACCTATCATGTTCATATAAATTTACACTTGCACGCTGTTATTAATAAAGAAAAGGGTGGTTTGTTAACAGTGCAGGGAGGGTTTATACAGTGAAGGTAAAAATAATTGTAAAATACCTATGTATATGTAGTGCTCCTACTTCGCAGATATTCACCTATCAAGGCGGGTCCCAGAACCAAACCCCCATGATAAATGAGGGAGCACTGTACAGACTTACTGTACAGTAAATTACTTAATGCACTCTATTATGTGGTGGGCAACAAGCATACAATGGGACGTGCATGGTGGCATTGAGCACGTAACTTAAGCGGTAGAAGAGGAGGAGGATGCTGGAGAAAGAACCTCTTTCTGCAAACGTTTTTGCTCTCGCACGCTTTTTCTCTGAAGATATTATATGACAAGTTTGTGTGCTGCTTGTTCTTAATGCTCTTTTCCATTCTCTCTATAATATCCGATCGCATTAAGCGGTAGAAGAGGAGGAGGATGCGGGAGAATGAACCTCAATCTGCAAACGTTTTACCGCCTCCGTATCAGCTGATGCACACTCGCACGCTCTTTCCCTGACGATATTATATGGCAAGTTTGTTTGCTGCTTGCTCTTAATGCTTTTTTTCCATTCTCTCTATAATATCCGATAGCATTAAGCGGTAGAAGAGGAGGAGGATGCTGGAGTACGAACCTCAATCTGCAAACGTTTTGCTGCCTCCGTATCAGCTGATGCACACTCGCACGCTCTTTCCCTGACGATATTATATGGCAAGTTTGTTTGCTGCTTGTTCTTAATGCTTTTTTTCCATTCTCTCCATAATATCCGATCGCATTGAGCGGTAGAAGAGGAGGAGGATGCGGTAGAACGAACCTGTATCTGCAGATGCCTCCGTATCAGCTGATGCACTCTTGCCCACTTTTTCCCCGACGATATTATATGGCAAGTTTGTTTGCTGTTTGTTCTTAATGCTCATCCACGTACTTAGCATCTTTTCCATTCTCTCCAAAATATCCACTCGCATTAAGTGGTAGAAGAGGAGGAGGATGCAGGAGAATGAACCTCTATATGCAAACATTTTGCCGCCTCCGTATCAGCTGATGCACTCTCGCACGCTTTTTCCCTGACGATATTATATGGCTAGTTTGTTTGCTGCTTGTTTTTAATACTTTTTTTCCATTCTCTCCATAATATGCGATCGCATTAAGCAGTAGAAGAGGAGGAGGCTGCGAGAGAACGAACCTCTATCTGCAAACGTTTTGCCGCCTCAGTATCAGCTGATGCACTCTCGCACGATTTGTCCCTGATGATATTATATGGCAAGTTTGTTCTTAATGCTTGTTTTTTATTCTTTGCATAATATCCGATCGCATTAAGCGGTAGAAGAGGAGGAGGATGCGTGAGAACGAGCCTCTATCTGCAAACGTTTTGCCGCCTACATATCAGCTGATGTACTCGCACATGCTTTTTCCCTGACGATATACAAACCTTAACACAAACACAGTTAGAACAAGCTATATATCCACGCAGTATGCTGGGTAAAGAGACACTGAAGCACATGGCAGCATGGCGGAAGAGTGCCTCGGAGGCGGTCGATTATTTACTAAAATGAAAATTTTTTTTTCTTATTTTTAAAGCTGGCTTTATTCATGTATTTCGCATTATTTTACTATTATTTTTGGGGGGGCGTTATTCCAGTTTCGCATATTTTAAACGTAAAAAGCAAACTGAGTGTACTCAACAATATTTTATATGTATTGGCCAGTCGATGCTTGGCTAAATCACAGATTATAAATTCAATGCTTTGATATCCAGATATTCTTCTTGATTTAGCCCTGCTGCCTCCCATTTTCTGTTCAAATGTGGCCAATACCACTATCTTCAACTGGGTATGGCACCATATAAAAAAAATATAAATAAAATGCTAAACTCAGATGATGTAGAGATAATAACAGTTTTGAGTGAATTTCACATTTGATTTAATTAATTTATACAAAACTATATATATTACATGGCATTATATACGGGAAACTAATATAAACAAGTTCAATACTATAATCAAATTAATATAATTGACATACTAAATCAATTTACAAGTGTTCAATCGTTTTTCCTTCCAAACGGGTCGGTCCATACTTTCATATCTGAAAAAAATAGAAATGTCGATTAATATACGTTATCTGTTTTGCCTGTGTGAAGACAAATAGATTTTGCTGCCAAAATTATCAAATATGAAAAAAAAAGATAAATACAATAGTTTCCAACACTGATAAGTCTCCAGCATCCTCAATTTATGTCACCTTTAATCCCAATTATGTGGGTAAACAGACAGATTGGAGCTGTGACATTAAGACTGGATGTCCTTCCTACTGCCCTGCTGTGGACTTGATAGCAGGTCTGTCACCTCTAAAGTTGAGTGCCTTACTACTATCATACCATGGTGCCATGTCCATATGTGAAATGAAAAATAAAAGACAGAAAGTTCCCTACTCACCCTGGAAACTGGTCCAGAAAATATAAGTTACAGAGCACTGGTTCATGGAGTAAACAATGAACAAGAAAAACCGACTTGAGTAAAAAAATGAACCAACACAAACCAAGAAAACATCTCTCACTAAAACGCCTTGACGTATGACCTCAGCACTACAACCCCATTTCCATCACTACACCACTCATACTTACTACTCTATCTTTTAAACGTAGCAACAGATTATGTGACCAGAAACTCGGTGATACATAACCAAAAACACAGGCAATAACTAGTAATTCTCTTTACCATACAGACAAAAATCCACCTACCAGGGGAGTAAACTGACTCCACTCTCTGCCAGTACCAAGAACCCAGTACAGTATGTACTATAGGAAGAACTGCTGAAAAAGAGAAACAAAGAAGAATGTCTCTTCCTCTATTATTTGAAAGAAGACCTTTTCATCTACAATCTAAATAATCTTTTGGCCCATGTATGTAACTATGGGTCTAATTTTTAACAATATATGCCCCAGGTAGACTAGTACCTGACATTATCATATCAGCTCATCGCAACAGAAAAATTGGAATATCCAAAGACCTACTTTGGGAATAACTATAAAATGCGAAGCTGGAGATGAATAGAAACCTATAAAAGTAAAGGCAAGGAACAGATATGAGGTGGAAATTTAACGAGGTCCTTTGCGTTGAACATTTCTGAGGGCGATGATGATAAGCAATGAGTCCATGACCAAACAAAAACCCAGAGAATGAAATGACAAAATACTTACTCCCAGGTTGTATGTCTTCTTGATTGATTCCTCTTCTATTTTCTGCTTGAATTTTTTCTGTAAATAAAGATTACTGTGTGAAAACTTGAACGTAATGATAATTCAGTATTCCTTTCGAGTTTTAACAAATTATGATAATTGGAGGAATAGAAACAGATGTTTCATATATATGCCTAATATCAACCTTGCAATAAAAATCCAATTATTTCTTGTGCTCATATAATACATATCAAGAACTGGCTATATTTCATATGCAGAAAAAATTACACCTTTCAATGCTGTTGTTGTTTGCTGTTATATGTGTCACTATTAGTCCCCATTCTAATGTGGGGGGACAATGCAGGTTGGAGCTGGGGAATTAATGCTGAATACCTTTTCTAACGTCGTGCAGTGGGCTCAAACATGGGGTTGCCACTTCCTAAGTCGAGCAGTTTAACCACTGCACTACTGCAATCCCCTAAATGGACATACAAGAAAATTAAGAACAACATTATAGAGCAAAGTACAGTACCTAGTTTAATTTACAGGAGGTCCTCAACTTACATAAGAGTTTCATCCCTGAAAAGTGATGTAACTCGAATTTCAGTGTAAATCGAAACACACCTAAATAAGCACCTATGATAATGTTGTAGTCAAGTTTCTTCCTTTTCCATGCATTTTTCTATCTCTAATTCAACTCTCTATCTATCCATCCATCCATCCCATTCGTCCGTCCTTCAGTCTGTCTGTCTATTATATATATATATATATATATATATATATATATATATATATATATATATATATATATATATATATATATATATATATATATATATATATATATATATATATATATATATATATATATATATATATATATATATTAGTAGTAGGTTGGCCCATGGCACAAATTGCCTGTTGCAATACTACAGCTGAAAGTTTTTTAAACTTAAATAGGACTGTCCAAGACAGTTCGATGTTGTCTTTCTTCAGTTACGGTTCTTTTTCTGTGCCTACATCAACACTGAATATTCTTGGATATTCATTACACATCTCTTATTATCCCTTCACATCTAACAAGTCACAGCACTCCCCATCTCTGTTTCTCTTTATTTTGTATATTCTTCGTGCCCAGGCCCGATGAGGGTTGTTTTATTTTATTATTTTTTTGGCCCGTCCTGGTGTCACAATAAAATAAAAACAACAACAACCTTCCATGGTGATGACTTTCCTTTTCTTCAAAGCACTGACATCAGAAGAATCTGCTTTATGCTTGGGAGACATAATACAGGCCAAAAAAAAAAAAAAAAGCAAAATAATTAATGGGAGATTTGTCACCACGAAACATCATAAGTTGAGGATATCGTAAACTGGGGACCTCCTGTATTAAAAAATTCAGCAATCCTTTGTAAATAAGAATCAACAATAAAAAATTTCACAATGGTAAGCACAAAAAACTTCCTTCAACAGAGTACACAGAGGGAATGAACTGCCTTTACTGAAAGTCTATGTTCATTTTACTCTTGCTTTCCAACCACAATCATGGCTTGCTTTCGCACTGGATTAAAATCCCTGCTATATCAACTAACAGGATCTCAAAAGCACAAAAATTCGCCTTTTAACCAAGCCACTGGTTAAGAAACAGCAATGGACACTTAAATTTCCCATTTCATTGACTATACGCATACCCATGGCTGCCCCCCCCACACCTGTCATCCCAGTTTACCTTGCAAGCTAGCAGGTACAAGAAATCTCTTATATTATAGGGGGGGACTTGTGGCAGCCCCTAGTCGATGAGGAGTAACTGAGGTATATTAGCTACTGGTGAATGTGTGCGCTTTGGCTGTGCCACCCCCTGACAAAGGAGACTGTGGCCAATGTATATGCATGTGTACAAGCACACTAAGCTGCCAGATAATAGGCATTGGAATTTTTCATTATCCTCATCCTACAAAAGAAATGACAGGCAAGGGGAGCTTCTGTCTCCTCTAGCGATGCATGCATTGTGAAATAAGCAGGACTCTCTGTACCTAGGGGACCGCGACAGCACAGCGGTTAGAGCTTTAGACTTGGGAAGTGACAAAACTGCGTTTGAGCCCACCGCAAGGTGTTAGGAAAGGCATCCAGCCTTAATTCCTCAGCTCCAACCAGTCTATCCACCCTCACAAATGGAGATTAACACTGACACATAAAAAGAAAAAAAAATCTCTGTACATGCCACTGTAAAGTGTAACTTATCAAAATGCTAAAATAATCTTAATAACTTCCAATAAAAGTATATATAAACAAGTATCACCAAAGTTAACTTACTATAATCCTCTGTATGCATTAGAGGGTATATTATAATAGGGTATATGGCCGCGCTAATAAACCCTACGAGACCCCCAACGAACAGTCCATACCGCCAGCCTCTTAGTAAGGTCATTATCTAGCCTGAGGAGGAAAAATACTTCATTACACAAAGGATCTCCAAAGACAAGTCATTTACATCACTGACTCCCTTTTTCTAATAAGGGCTAAGATATTTTCAAATAAGGGCTAGGACGTTGCCTTCTTTTGAAGGGCTTTGCTTTTCATGAGGGCAATCATTACCCTGAGTGAATGCCTTTATTACCTCAGACCGTGGCAGGTCTCAAACCAACAATCTGATGAATTAAATCAAAGTCATGGACACTACCAACCTGGCTATGGCAGCCAAAAGTCTGTTTCATTAAAGTATCAAATAGTATTTGCTATATTATGAGTCACAATTAATCTCCATTCGACTGGGGTTGGACACAGACAGGAAGCTGGGAGTTAAAGTTGGATGACCTTTCTAATGCCCTGTGATGGCCTCAAACATGGGATTGTCATTTCTTGAGTCTAGCACTCTAAACATACACTACTGCGGTCATCAAGAACATGAATGACATATAAATACCAATATCATATGTAACCCTGAAGCACACCCATCGATGTATCTGCTGTCAATATGTAAAATTTTATGTGCATGACCCCATAAACAGAGCAATCTCTGTCAACTTCCAGGGAATAAAGAATTTCTTACACAAACAAACATACCTACAAAAAATACATACGCCTGCCAATAATGAAAACAATATGAGATAAACTACCCCCGCAAAAACTACCTTAAGAGAAAACCTCTTTTACTTCTCCTGGCAGGTGCAGGTCGCAAACCTTCCCCAAATTGGTCAGCTCATAGGTCTTGCCTACACAGTTCAAAGGAGAGTATTAGAGTTAGTGAGAAAATAATGCTGAGAAAATGTTAACCATGAACAAATAAACTGTGAAGTATTGCAAATCAAAAACTGTACCTGATGACAAAACAAATTTTACTAAAAATTCGTTTTATGCATTACTTCTGTTCTTGGACTAACACAATCTAACTAACCAAACCAAATTAACTTAACTGACCTAAGCAACCACACTTAACTAACCAAACCTAATTAACATAGCATAGCCCAACAATCCCAACTCACATAAACTAACCTGACCTAACCTAACTTAATCTAACACAGCTAACCTAACCTAATGGAAATCTGAAGCTGTAAAGATTCGAAGGTTGCATAAAACGATTCTTAACCCAACTCAAATTAACCTAACCTAATCTAACCCAAATATGATGTGGTAAAGATTCGAAGGGTGCATACAATGAAACTTAACCTAAATTTTATTACAGGGGTAGCTATCTAATATTGTGGCTACAGTTCATTTGGACCACTACCCAACAGTAGGGGTTTGCAGTAATGCGATAATTAGAGTGCTTGGCTTGGGAAATGACAAACCTGTGTTTGAGCCCACCGTGGGGTGATAGGAAGTGTGTTGAACCCTAACTTCCCAGCTCTTCATTTCAATGTCCAATCCATACACCAGAAGACTAATAGCAATACATAAAATAGCAAAACTACAACCCAACAGTGACAATAGGGAAAAGTGGCGAATTCCTAGGGGAGAATGCGTAAGGCATGGCGACGAAAGTAACGTTTATTGTAATAAAATTTTTATTGATTTTACGTCACAAACTCCTTTTTCTACTAAGGGCTAGGATGGTGCCATCTTGATAAGGACTTTGATTTTGGCAAGCGTGACCAATACCCTGAGTGAATGCCCTACCTAACCTCAGACTTTGGCGGACCGCATGCGAATTCCTAGGGGAGAAAGCGTAAGGCATAGCGTTGAAAGTATAGTTTATTGTAATAAAAATGTGATTGATTTTACGTCACAAACTCCTTTTTCTACTAAGGGCTAGGATGGTGCCATCTTGATAAGGACTTTAATTTTGGCAAGCATGACCATTACCCAGAGTGAATGCCCTATCTAACCTCAAACTTTGGCGGACCGCAAACCCTTGACATGCTTTCTGTATCACAATTAATTCCGATTCAAATGGGGGTGGACACAGACAGGTTGGAGCTGGGGTATTAAGGATGGATGCCCTTCCTATCGCTAAGCGGTGGAGTCAAACCCGCGTTGGCCGCTTCCCGACTAGCGCACTCTACCACTGACCTACCAAGGTCAGTGGCAAAAGGTGTGTGTGATCTAACAGAAATGAGCTCAATAAAGAACCTGTTCCACATTATCTCTCTACACGTGTTATTTTTGCCTCTCTAAGTTAAAACAAATTTAAGAAAGTTTTAAAATATTGATTAGTGCCATTTTAAACCATAAGTGCCTTTTTGCGACACTATTGGCACTAAAACAAAATAAAACGACATAAAATCACCTTTTACGCAACACCAAAACAATAAAACAACTGATAGCTGCCTCTTGCTCTGAAGTTGAAGAACTCATGGCTGTTCTTTGCATAATTACTTGTGATAGTGTAATCGTTACCCTGAGTGAATGCCCTTAGCACTGTATGTAGTTAGAGAGGGCATTCACTCAGGGTAGCGGTCACACTCTGCAAAACCCAATGTTTTTCGAAAAAAGGCAACGTCCTAGCCCTTAATAGACAAATGGAATCCATGACGTAAAATCGGATCATATTGAATATATATAAAAGAGCTGATTTTTAGGTTATCTAACATGTTTTGGGTTTATTTATTTATTTTTTATTATTTTTTATGTTTTATGCATCACAAATAGTCCCATTCGAAGAGGGGTGGACTTAGATATGCTGGATCCGGGGGATAAAGGCTGAATTCACTTCCTAACGGAAGTAAATATTTTCCCTAATGTAATGTAATGTATGTATGTGTGTATGCATGTATGTATGTGTGTACTTACCTAATTGTGTTTACGGGAAAGAGCCCAAAGCTCGTATCTTCCCGTCTCATGATCGGTTCCATTTTATACTTAGTGATACTTATTATACCTGTCCTTAAAACTATGGATTGAGATAGTATTAACTACCTCCTCGCTTAGCCAATTCCAATTATCAACTACTCTTACACTGAAAAAGTATTTCCTTACATCCTGCAAAGAAGTTTTCTTACGAAGCTTCAAACTATGACCTCTAGTTCTAGAGCCAGCCATATCAAAATAGTGATCCCTATCCACTCTATCATAACCATGAAGGAATTTAAAGACTGTCACCATATCCCCCTTCAATCTTCTAGCTTCGAGTGATGGTAAGTCTAATTCCCCCAGCCTCTCATCATAACTAAGATTGCGTATTTCTGGCACCAGTTTCGTGGCATGTCTTTGAACTTTTTCAAGCTTAGTTATGTGCTTTTTCAAGTGCGGATTCCAAAAGGGGGCTGCATATTCGAGTTTTGGCCTCACATAGGTTACATAAATATTTCTGAACATTTCCTTGTCCATGTGCCTGAAGGCTACCCTTACATTTGATAAGAATGCATATGCTGCCCTTACTATGCCATTTATACGTATTTCTGGAGACAAATCTGCCAGTATGTTTACTCCTAGATCTCTCTCATTTTCTGTCTCTTGAAGTTGTACTCCAGCCACCGTATGTATGTGTGTGTTTATGTATGTATGCATGTATGTACGTATGTATGTAGTTACTTCATTGTGTTCATGGGAGAGGGCCCTATGCTCGTAATTCCCCGTCTCCTGGATGCATGTATGTAATTACCTAGTATATGAATGTATGGATGTATGCATGTGCTTTATTTGTACAAAAAGAAGGCATCTATTTTGTGTCAAATAAAAGACATCTAATTTGGCATTGCCATCTATGGGTCACCAGAGTAACTACAAAACATAAACAAACTGAGGAAAAGTGTCATTATTGTCGTAGTTCCGAGTGTCATTTGTTTCTGTCATTCCTTTCCTTTTGAAGAGCCTAATTTATTGCAAGTGAGCTAATTAGAGTCGTAGATGATTAGTTTACGAAGTGTTTTTTTTAGTTAGATACGTATTTTGTATTTTATGAATGGCTAGCTAGAAAATTACGTAGATAAATGTTCTTACTTTGACATTCCAATTGAGTACAAAATTTATATTTTTATTTTTTGTATCTTTCTTTGGTTAGATTAGGTCATACTTGGACTTTGATTTAATATTGTGGTTTTGGTTATTCGTCTTTGATGGAAAAACCTATATTGTATATCACCAAAATCTCTTTATCAATTACTAAGAAGTTCCAAATGATGGTATGGGGATGTGGTAAGAGGGGCGAGACTGAGATGGTTTGGGCATGTGCTGAGGAAGGATGAGAAGTATTTTGGAACTAGGAAGCTGAGAATGGAGCTGCCAGGTGGGAGTGGGAGAAGTATTCCTAAGAATGGTTTATGGATGTGGTGAGAGAGGACATAAGAGTGTATGGTGTGACAAAAGAGGATGCAGGGGATAAGGTGATGTGGAGACAGTTGATCATCTGTGGGGACCTCTGCTGAGAGAAGGTGAAGATTTGATTGAGTAAAAGGTTCCAAAGCTTTGCAAACGATATTTAAATTTTATTGAAATTTTTAATGTATGAATTCGATGTTGTTTTGCATTTCCTCGTCAAAGAGCATTTTCTTACATTTTTATCACTCTGGTATAGTTAAACCTCACTTGCTTCCATGTGTGTTGGCATATTAATCCCCATTCGAAAGGAGGGGTGACAGGTTGGGACTGGGGAATTTAGGCTGAGTACTGCAGTTAAACCTAACTTATTAGAGTTAACTAAAGATATTTAGTAGAGTATTGTAAGTTCGTTCCCTGTTCTAGCCCTTAATAGAGAGATTTCCAGCTTCATCTGGGACCTTTGGTGATATGTCCAGTTGGTAGCACCTTATTCACAATTACATAATGTACTGTGTATTGTACGTTTGATTCCTGGTCAGTGGCAGTCAAATATATTTGCTGGGTATCTTGTGCTCATAGCCAATTGTTAACCCAATAGATAGGGATCACTTCTACCTGTTATTTCACATTCTGAAAGAGAGTGGTTAACAAGTTTTTTTTTTTTAATCACAAAGAGAACTTGAGATGTGCCTAGAATTGTGGGCCACTATTACTCATAGTGGGATCACAGGGCAAGATCAGCTCACTAATTGAGTTTATAGGATATTTTTTTCCTTAACACAGGATTATGATAAATTTACAGTAATATCCAATCCTTCTATTCACTCTGAGATAGAACACCATTCATTCGGACAGCAACGATATGTTTGGAATACACGAATCCAACCGAGGAGCTTTTCTCGAAGCAACGAGAGAAGCTCGAGAGGAGAGAGCCGCAGAACGGAGACGGGAAGAAGCAGCCATTAAGATTCAAGCTACTGTGCGAGGCTGGCTCGTAAGATGTGCCATGGACAAGAAAATCAGGTATAGACTATATGGTATATGTATCATACCCCTAAAAATGATGAAGTAAAAGCAGTTGTATATTCTGATGGGAAGTCGAGTCAATATTTTGCACTTTGTATATCTTAAAGTAATAACCAATGAAAAACTAGAGTACTTGTAGAGAGCTCATGCCTGTTAATACATAGGATTCAATTTACAGACTCCAGAAGCCGACCAGACATGACTCATATATTTGTATTATGCATATTTTATTGCTTAGCGTAATAACTTGACATTTTATATTTTAAGCTTTACCTTTAAGTAGATTATCCTCAAGCAGAAGATACAAGTTTTTATTAATACTGATTATTGTGTTGTACTACTGTTGTTTGTCAAAATGACTGATATACGTAAATATAAATGGTAAAGAATTATAAATATGAGCACCTCAGGGAGGTATTTGTGTGAGGACATCATCGCAATAAAAGCTATGGGCGAATATGTGTTGTAAGGACCAGTTCAATAAAAGGCTCTTTGTATAACATACTCTTCTTCTGTCCATCCACTGAGAATTTTGCTAATTACTCTTTTTTTTATGCTAGTGCTTCATTGTTCCTCTAAATTACAGGGAAAAATTCGACCTCCTCTTTGGGAATGAGCCTGCCCACGCAGACCAGACAACCACACTACCCTTGGCCATGAAAGTTTTTGCCGAGGTCACGCGTTTCATCAAGATCTTCAAGATGGAGAAAGACAAAAAGAGATTTGAAACATTTGCTAGGTAAGTTGTTTCCATGCTTGCAATAAATTATTTTTATGGATATCGAGTATTATTGGTGTTCTATGTGTCCCTGTTAATTCCCATTCAAATGAGGATGACACAGGTCTGTTAGTGCTGGGGAATTAAGGCTCAATGCCTTTCTTAGCACTCCTCACTGGGCTCGAGCAAGGGGTTGTTATTTCTCAAGCCAAGCGCTCTAACCAGTAAAGTAAATGGTCCCCAATATCAAGTATTCATGTATTTTATTGTATAAAGTATGCATAAGGCCTACAAGTAATGTTGAATACAATAGAATTTTTGGAAAGAAGATATAATCCAAGCCCAATTGTTGTTGTTAACGTTCTTCAAATCTCGTCAGTTACGGTTCTTTTTCAATGCATACATCAACACCAAATATTCATTGAAATTCGTTACGCATCTGTCTTTTCCCTTCACATCCGACATGTCACAAAATTCCCCATCTCTTTCTCTGTGTACAACCAACCCTTGCCCCTTATGGGTCATTAGATCGTGGGAGAGGCTTCGGTTGCCCAGGCAATCTCCTAACTCCTGTAGAAGATGCTGTAGAGAAAGAAATTATTAAAGTCACTCAAAGAATTTGTTAATAGAATATTATTAATTTTTTGAAATATTTCCAGATATCTAATAACTAGTATGGATAGCGAGAATGTGAAGCTGAGTTACGTGTCCGTGGGCATGAATAAAGAACATACACTACAATGGATTCAGCATATGAAAGATGTAAAAGTATTTGGAGTTTTTTGTATTGATTGATGTAACTTTTTAGATATTAATTGTTCTTACTTTTTGGTTTATTGATGCAATTTTTTGGATTTTTTTAAGTGATGTAGTAAAGATTTTCATTATCAATTTATGTAACTTTTTTTTTATTGATTAATGCAACGTTTTGGGGTGTTTTTGCATTGATTGATGTGACTTTTTGGAGTTATTAGTATAGATTAAAAAACTTTTTACGATTTTTTTATTGATTGATGTAACATTTTGGAGTTTTTTATATTGATTGATTTTTTGTTTTTAGATTTTTGTATTGATTAATGTAACTTTTTGGAGTTTTTTGTATTGATTGACGTAATTTTTTGGCATTGATTGATGTAAGTTTTTGGAGGTTTTTATTTTGTATTGATTGATGAACGTTTTGGATTTTTTTGTATAGATTGATGTAACTTATTAGATTTTTTTTGTATTGACAGATGTAACATTGGAATATTTTGTATTGATTGATATAACTTTTTGGAGTCTTTTGTATTGATTGATGTAATTTGTTTGTTTTTTGCATTGAGTAATGTAAAATTTTGGATTTTTATTATATATTGACTGATGTACACATTTTGGATTTTTTGGTATTGTATGTTGTAACTTTTTGGAGGTTTTTAATTTTGTATTGTATAATGTAACTTTTGGAGGTTTTGTATCGACTGATGTAACTTTTTCCAGTCTTGAATTGATTGATGTAACTTTTTAGGATTTTTTTGGTATTGATTGATATAATCTTTTGGCGTTTTTTAATTGATAGATGGTTACAGTATATTATATGAAAATTTTATACTGTACATGCTACTTATATATATTTCTGAATATTTGCAACCAGTTTTATATAAAATTATAATGTAAATATTTTACAGCAACATAGTTTAAGCATTTAATTTTTAGGAGACATCAAACTAATACAATTATACCCTCCAGGTTCTTTGCATTGCCTGTAAAATTTTGGAAACTGCAAGCTGAAGTGTACTCAGAGAATTACCTCATATATTAAACTGGCTTACTTATACTTTCAAGTTCTTCACATTGCTTGTAAGCTTTTGGAATCTCTGCAAGCTGAAGTATACTCAGAGAATCGCCTCATATATTAAACTGACTCACATATACTTCAGGTTCTTCACATTGCTTGTAAACTTAAACTCTGCAAGCTGAAGTGTCTTTAGAGAATCACCTCATATATTAAACTGACTCACTTATACTTCCAGGCTCTTAACATTGCTTGTAAGCTGTTGGAAACTCTGCAAACTGAAGTGACTTCAGAGAATCACCTCATGTATTAAACTGACTCACCTATACTTCCAGGTTCTTCACATTGCCTGTAAGCTGTTGGAAACTCTGCAAGCTGAAGTGTCTTCAGAAAATCGCCTCATTTCGTTATACCTACACTTATTACTCACGTTCACCGCTACAAATACTTGGCGTCTGCTGCGCCTGGAGAATTTTGAGCCTCTCAGACCTGCTCTGAACAAGCTAACTGAAAATCTCATGGGAGATCTAGTTGCGAGAGGACTGTATACAACGTTAAATGTAAGCCTGCATCTTTCACATAGCTTTTCCAATTACTCTGCGTCCTGCTGTTGGGATTCGAACCTGGGACCTGTAGGAGTCCACAGCTTAGTGCACCAAGCTTTCTTTACCATGTACAGCCCTCGATGTTAATGGAAAATCAAGCAGAATGCTTAGCAAATGTCCTTGAGCAATATGAAGCCCTCATACCGAGGCCAGGGTTAACCAGGAAAACATGAGGCCTGGTCTGGTATAGTGTTAGCAATGGGTTGGTCTTATTCACTATAAGTGGCATGAATAAGTGTGACATTGATAAAGTGTATTTGTTTAAAGAGGTGGAAGAGAGTTTTATATTGCAGATTTTTTTGTTTGGTTGTTGTAACCTGTCTATATCCGCCCCCATTCGAATGAGAATTAATGGTGACACTTAAAACAGCAGAATAAAAAAAACTTGCCTCCCTGGCAAAAGAGGACATCATGTTTAAAAATATGGTGTAACATTCCTTTCTTAATTTTTCAGCATGTCCTAGTGAAGGGTTTATGTAGAGGTCGGATTGCTCTGAGAGGTCCTGCCATAACGACCGTAATAACCTTAAGTTTACGGCCACTTGCAGCTGCTCAGTATTCGGAGAAGCTACTCTCGCTTGCAACTATACATATAATGAGTGTTCCAGCGCTTGTTCACCATCTGGTTACCGTTGCATCTGAGGTAAGATTATTGAAGGAGGATTTAAGTTCTGTAATGGACATAGTTCCTTGTGTCTCCTTCGTCCTTGGCACAGACATAGCTAACAGTATTACAACCACATACGCTAACAATAAACAATACACTTTATGAGAGCTTGATTGGAAAGCCTTAGATTGCCAGTGGCCTTCCTTAAGAGCAGAGTGACCACAACTAAACAGACAATGAGGAGTGGCATCCCTTCATCCTTGTAATCGTACCCCTACTTATATTCTTGCAGGCTTCCCAGATGCTTTGCCATCATGGAATATTCGAGCGTGTCGTCGAGTTCGTTCAGACGGAGCAGAATCTCCGCATCATCTTCAACACGTTGGAGGGCTCCTACGCGTTGTGTCTCTTGGCGAATTTAGTCCAGTTGTCGTTTGAAGAGAGAGATGCGATTTTTCTCAAGCTTGCATTCCCTAAATTTAATGTGAGGTTTCATTCTACTACTTACTAATGGGAGTGACCGAAGTGTATTAGATTCAAATAGATGCGTGTGCTTTGAATCGACCAATCCCTTAACAAAGGGGATTGCAGCCTTTTTATATATACGTATTTGTTGTTATGCATAAATAAATCCGTATATTGTAATCTGTTTATGATTTGGTATTTATTCTTAAAATGAGACCTCATATACATCTCTGTTTTCCTCTAGTTTGTGGTGACCCGTCTTCTAGAAAAATGTGGTGAATATGTCACGACTAAGCAGAGCAGTCTGACTCAATGGCATCCAGTTCTAGGATGGTTCTCTAGACCCCTAGATCAACATATTAATGAATCACTGGGTCTAGTTAAGACACAATTGCAACTTCTGTGGAGTGGACCAGTCATTAAAATCATGTTTTCTACACTTACCAACATGGTTAGAGATCAGGTATCGTAAATCACTGTACAGTACTCTCTTTTGACAAGTCACAACACTCCCCATCTTTGTTTCTTTTTCTTAAATTTATTCTTGCTGCCCAGGCCCTTTGAAGGTAATTTTCGTCACTTTTCCTTGTGTCACACATAAATGATCACACAGCTTCGTTTCAAAATAAGCTCAAAAGAGAATTCTCCTCTAGTTTTTATGAGATTTGCTTTGTATTCTTGAATACTTGACCAGAATAGGTCACAAACTACCTAGCCAACCTTAGCTGAAGGCGAGGCATAACTTAAGAAGTGTTACTAATTCAAATTTTGTGGGAAAACGTAAATCTCAACATTGTAGTAACAAAGGTCTTTGTGAAGAAGACTGATTATGTGCCACCTCCAAAATCTAAGTAATTTTCCAAACATGATAAAGACATGTTTGGTGTGCCTATGACAACAAGTTGATGGTTGAATAGAAAATATGAAATGTTTTACTCTGAAGTGTTCTCTTACTATCTAGTTACTGTATATGCATGACTAAGTTTTTGGAAACTCAAAGGAGGTTCCGTGTCTTCATTGTCTTTACAATTGCAGGATGCACACATACAGGAATCGGGTGGTTTGACAGCTCTCCCCATTTCCCCATCAAGTACATCTGCTGCTGGTAGTCTTGGAGTTCTTTCCTCATCTAGTCTCATTAGAAAAGCACTAGAACGCAAGCTAAGTGCAAGTAGCATGCCTGGATCTGTGAAAGGAGGCGGTGGCATGCGTGGGGGAGGGTCAAGAAAATTGGGCTCGCAAGACGTTTCAACTGTAGCTATGGTGTGTTCCATGTATCACACTGCTATAACGACCCTATCTCAGTTGCGCATGGATATTCTCACAGGTTTGTTTTGTTGCTGGGCTTCCCTTCTTATTTGTATTTAATGTCTCTAATGTGAGGACTACACATTTTAGGTGACCCAAGCACATGGTGGTATGTAGTTACCCTTTATCCCCATGGAGTTAAGAGGAGTGACTTGGGTGAGTTGACTTCTGGCATGTGCCTTGACTCGACCACCACCCTTATGAGGTGGATTATATGTGTGTATGTATCCATATCATGCTAAAGCTAGCAAGGTTACTAAAAATATAAAAAAAATTCATCAAACTGCATCACAACAACAAAAGAAGCTTGACAATCTTCTCCTTTCGTTATTGTTGATATTGTTCTTCTTTTCAATTATGGGAGGAAGCATGGCTTGTCTGTTCCTCATCACTGTAGGTAGCATGATTTAGATTTTCTACAAACAATCTGACGTTATTTTGCACGCGACATGTTTTGACCTAATTTCCTTTCTCGATTTTCAGGCTTATGTTACAAGAGCGACATGGTTCACCATTTATGGCTTGTCCTGCAGTCTCTCGGCCCCACATGTGGCTTGAAGAGTTTTCTAGACCTCTTGTCTGTGTCGACGAAAGCCACCGCGCCGGAGTTCCACCTGCTTATGCTCTTCTGTGACGCAACTACGCATTTAGTTACGTACGTTTATTATAATCAGTCGTGTATACTTCTTTATTTGTTTAGTTTTGTGTTCTTCTTAATAGTATGTTACTCCCTCCCTGGATTAAATTCTTGATATAATACAACTGTTTAAAGAGGCAAAAACAGGCTGCTTATGTTGAAGTTTTGTTCTCTCAAGTCATTCATTACAAATACAGTATATTAACTGTATTGACTTGGGAGAGAGAGAAAAAGAGAGAGAGAGAATAATGTCATTTAGGATTAAACAATTAAATTTTTTTTCAAAATGGGATACAGAGCTGTCCTCCTGTATTCTTATATAACTTAAATCTTCATTAATAGATTCTTTTATAATAACAGTTAAAATAATTATCGACAATTCCTCTGACGTAGGGGTTTTGCTCCTACGTTATATTATTATAATAGCGTGGTTGGTGAAAGACATCTTCTTATTCATAGTTTATTCTTATTTTAACATCTATGTACTCAGAGCTCCTATTACTACAGTTCCTGTCACGACTAATCCCTGAGTCCTACCCCCAAGAGGGGGAGGCTAACTCAGCTGTACTGTGTTAACTCTGCTGCTGGCAAGGCCCGGTCTCTAACTCTAACTAACTGTGTCTGCCCTGGGTGGTTCTTGAAATACCCCCAGGGGCAGGGCGTGGCTTGACATCCAATCCTGCCAATGAAATCAAGTGACATCTAGTCCTGCAAATTAACGCCAGGTTCGAAGTGGAGTCCCGCCTACTTCCGGGGAGGAGCTATTGGGCATCTCTCCAGGGCATGTACTTACGTACGGGCCACATGTTTGTGTTTCTTGTGGTTTAGGAAATGGCTAACTTCCTGGCCTTTCCTGCCCTCTCCCGGTACTCGATGCCAGATCCTAAGTCTCACGGTTCCGGTCATATATCTCCTTGACACTTTCTACAAACATTGTAATAAAATATCTGTGCCCTCGACCAACCGTTACCCCTCAAGATTTGTTACAAGTTTCAGATTCTGGCTTCAGCATGACGGACTGGCTTCAGCATGACGGAAGTCATACGACATCCCTCCCAACCAAAACTGAAATATCTCTTATTTCAGTCGAAGCATGGGCTAATTTTTCGAGAGCTCTTGGACGTATCCTAGCTAACATTAGTTTACAATAGAAATGGGGCCGAATTATTTAAGCTATTTTCTAAGAATTCCTATTTCTATGAATCCTAAACAAATTACACAAACATAATATATATATAGTATAATTTCAGTGTGTAACTAATATCAAACATTAATTAAGATCAAAAGTCAGTTTAAATCAAAACATTAATTCATCTACTTCTCTCGTTTCTTTAAAAGACAAAATTGAGTTAATTACAGTAGAATTATGACTCATTTAGAACATTAGCAAACAATTAAGTAGAGTATTAGCATGTATAAACATGTAAAATGCAATAGACCATAACATCAATAGTAATTTCTATAAGAAACCTTATCTTATAATTTCTACTCTTATTGTTACTATGGGCATTAATTTATTTTAAAATTTGGCCTTAAAACTACTCCTGAAACAAAACATGTTTTACTGTGTGTAAAGTCGAAACATTTACTATTTCGATATGCACTTACTATTCAGAGACCACTTAATATAAAAACTTAATGAACCTAAAGATTAAATCATAATTCAAATAATAATGATGCTAAAACAAAACACTAATATTATTTAAGCAGAAAAACAACTTATTAATCTTAGTGCAAATCATACAATTTATCCTCAAACAAAACATTTGTTACTTTCATATTATATTGCTATTCAGAGACCAATGGATAGGAGAACTTAATGGACACAAAGATTAAATCATAATTCAAATAATAATAATGCTAAAACAAAACACTAATATTATTTAAGCAGAAAAACAACTTATTAATCTTAGTTCAAATCATACAATTTATCAACGGCACTTATTCAAAACTATATCTAAGGGAGACTCTGAGTTTTTCGCTTAAAATTATCTTAAAGCTAGTAAAACAAAAAAAATAAAAATAAAAATAAAAATATTTTGTCGTTTAGCACAGTGGACAAAGACGGTGGGGACATTTTCTTTCCCATTTTTTTCAGTTCTAATACGGGGGTAACTTTAATTAACTAATAAGGGATTGTTAAATACCCTTCTTTCTCTCTTCACTAAAGTTTGGACATGTATAGGGATTATTTTTCTTTCTCGTTTACGTGGCTTCTAAAGGTATTATTAAAATATTTTAAAATATTTCTGTGTTTCTTTTCCTCTCTTTTCACTACAGTTATGACATGTATGGGGATCTCCTTGTTTCTGGGATTTCATCAAGATTACATGGTTTTTTAAAGTAGTTTAAAACTTTTATTTTTTAGGACTGTTCTCCCTGTCTTAGGACGACTTTTAATTTCTCTGTCCAGGACGACTTTTAATTTCTCTGTCTAGGACGACTTTTGTTTCTCTGTCTAGGACGACTTTTGTTTTCCCTGTCTAGGACGACTTTTGTTTTCCCTGTCCCTTGCTCATGAATTCTTGCTAGGTGCGATTCCACGGTTTCCCTCGGGGATTCTTTTTTTTCACTCCCTCGCTGTCCTTGCTGCAGGCCCAGGTT
>JAXCGZ010011537.1:0-5000 GCA_037179515.1 Halocaridina rubra
TGTTATGGACCTATTAACTCCCTATCCATATATAATCTGATATGCTTTAATATTTACACATGTAGATGATGTTATATTTATTTGAAGACTATAATATATTCATCTAACATTCGGAATATTTATTAAAATGATTAGTAAATGTTAAACGAGATAAGTTATTTAATCTGAAGAACATCTATTTACATTAATTACTCATACTTTTCCTTAATTACTCATCCTTTACTCTAATTACTCATATTATTTATATATATATTGATGAACAGTTATTAACTTTTTTGCCTTTTTATGTCACTATTAATCCCCATACGAATGGGGGTGGACACAGACAGGTTGGAACTGGGGAATGAAGGCATTGTCTAATATGACTGAAACCAAATGTGAATATAAGCCTAAGTTCTTATACTTATATGTTACTTATATACTTAGATTTTATATCTCTAATCACATAATCTGGTACTGGAATTCGATCCCTGTTCAGGTAATGATAACGGGCAAGAGGAAACAGACTTGTAAATTGCCCAAATTATCCATCAATTCCCATCTTACTACGGCTTCAACCTGGAAAATAAAAATGTAAAACCTTCCATTAGTAATTTATACGATAGTAGTCTCCGTGGCAAAATGGTAGCGTCCGCGATTCTGAGGCGGCAGGTCGAGGGTTCGCACCCCGTCACGGACTGAGGTTAGTAAGGGCATACACTCAGGGTAACGATTACATCTGCCAAAACAAGTCCTTAGCAAGAAGGCAACCGTCCTTGCCCTTAGTTGAAAAGGGAGTTCGTGACGTAAAACCGAAACCAAACCAGTAATTTAACGATAGTTTTTAAAGATTTGTACGATATACCGAATAGCGGGGAAATTCATGAAATAAGATACAATAAAGTTCCTTTCTACCAAAGAAGTAATTAGTTTGATTTGGCCATATAACTAATAATGAAATTAGATGAATAGATAAGACTATCTTAGCCAAATTACAGATCATTAAGATAAAAAAAAATTATCTCAAGATAATGAATCAAAATTCTTTGCAGTAATTTTTTAAAAGTTAGGTACTATACGATGTATTGAAAACTAGTAAAGATTTATATTAGACTATATACAAGAATCTGTGTTTCAGATAATTGCCAAATCACTTCTAGGAATCGATAAATTAATACAGTATTGAAATTCTTCTCTCTCTCTCTCTCTCTCTCTCTCTCTCTCTCTCTCTCTCTCTCTCTCTCTCTCTCTCTCTCTCTCTCTCTCTCTCTCTCTCTCTCTCTCTCTCTCTCTCTCTCTCTCTCTCTTCTTTCTTTCTGAGGTGGGAGTCAAAACCGCCTTCCAATTGTCCTGCTTGTTGTGAAAGTCGACTAAATGGGACAGAGCTAGGGGACTGGTAATCCCCCTTTTGTATTTTTCTCCTGTGTAGGACCAAAGTACAGGAGGGGGTTCTGGAAGGAAGGCTTCACCCAAAACCCTAGTAATTGGGTCTTTTAAAGGGCATGGTTGTGGAACGGATGGAAATAAAAGCTCGGAGACTGACAGCATTTTAGTGAGAAAAAATGGATATATTAAAGGGTTTGTACTTGACTTGGCCCACTCATTACAGGAAAAATTACGGTCATTGTGCTATATAGATAGATAGACAAACAGGCAGATAGATAGATATACAGATAGATAAATAGATAAATAGAAAGATATATATATATATATATATATATATATATAGATAACTTACGGTAGGATATTCTGAAAGGACGGGCATAGCAGCCCTATATTCGTAGCTTACACCCGAGACCAGGGGGCATATTGTATCACCGACCAGCAAAGTGCAACCTCCGGGACCCGGCCATGGAAACTCTACCCCGCCTATTGTCGCTTTTATGTTGGTTTCAAAATCGGTAGCATCATTTGCTGAAATGGAAAAGTTTATATATATATATATATATATATATATATATATATATATATATATATATATATATATATATATATATATATATATATATATATATATATATATACACACACACACACACACACACACACACACACACAAAGATTATACGATGAGGAATCTTTTAGTGTAATGAGAAAATATATAGATATTATATTTATTTATTAATATATATAATATATACTATATATTATATATATTTATAACTAATGGTTATAAGGCAACTCTGACAAGTGATAAAAAAATTCGTTATTTAAATATGTAGTGATGTGTATATATATATATATATATATATATATATATATATATATATATATATATATATATATATATATATATATATATATATATATATATATATATATATATATATATATATTTATATATTTATATATATAAATATTATATTATTTTATTTTTATTTTTTTGCAAATATCGTTCTTTTTCTCACCTGCAACAAAGGTGATGTTGACATCTTTGTTATCTGGCCTGGAAATGATGCATGGAGGCTCATCACAGTCTTCAATCATCACCACGGTACTGGGGGACACCGACCCTGCATTCCATAATAACATAAAAAATAAATCTATATTAAAAAAAATTTGTAAATGAAGTATTTACGCGAACTTACAAAAAAAAAAAGTTGATGTATTTAATTATAGATTACGATATTAGAGAGATATTTATTTATTTTATTTCTTGCATAATTTTTTTGAATTTAATTTGCTTTATTTATATGTTTACTTAATCATCTATAGATTTTATGTAGATATTTATTTAAGATATAATTAATTGGTTTTACATATTATTTATTTATTAATTTATTTATGTAAATACATATTAATTTATTCATATATTTGGGTTCTTACCACAGTCCAGAACATGGGTGGCTTTCACGCAACCTCCCACAAAAAGAAGAAGAAGAAGATGAGAGAGAGAGAGATAGTAAATCCTCATGTCTCCGGCTTTATTATTATGTCAGTCGCTCATTCACCTTGAGCAAGAATGGTTCACATGCCTACCCAATAGGCTTTTTTATACTTGGAAAGATGCTGATGTCGCAATACTGAACCCTTCGTACCCAAGCAGTTGCTCTGATTAGATAAGAGACAAATAAAAGAAAGTGAGAAATTCAACAGGTTGGATGTTTTCTGCTCATGGCGTGAGAAATGCACTCGAAATGTACCGAAGAAGACATTTTTATTTTTGTTTATGCGTCACCAAGTTAATTGCGAGTTGGTCATATTGGGAAGTCAGTGTGGTGGATTTTTTTCTTTTGTTTATTTTGATTAACTTAACTATCTCGGTTTTGCTCGGTTTATGTGTAAGGTTGCTTTCACACTAAAGTGGCACGTCGCACTTGGGATACCACGCGGCACGCCAGTTGAAAACGAACATCCGGAAATGTATGAAACCTTTCACGCAAGTGGCGTGGCACGTCCCGTGTGCCACGTGCGACTTGTAATGGTTGCCTTCAGGCACATGGACAAGGAAATGTTCAGAAATATTTATGTAAACTATGTGAAGCCAAAGCTTGAATATGCAGCAACCTTTTGGAATCCGCACTTTATAAAGAACGTAATTAAGCTAGAAAAAGTTCAAAGACATGCCACGAAACTGATGTCAGATATACGCAGTCTCAGTTATGATGAGAGGCTGAGGGAATTAGACATACCATTACTCGAAGCTAGAAGATTGAGGGGGATATAGTGACGGTTTTTAAATTCCTTCATAGTTATGACAGAGTGGATAGGGATCCATATTTTGAGATATAGTTTGAAGCTTCGTAAGAACACTTCTTTGCAGGATGTAAGGAAGTACTTTTTTAGTGAAAGAGTAGTTGATAATTGGAATTCACTGAACGAGGAGGTAGTTAATGCTAACTCAATCCATAGTTTTAAGGACAAGTATGATAAGTATCACTAAGTACAAAATGGAACCGACCAGGAGACGGGAATTTACGAGCTTAGAGCTCTTTACCGTAAGCACAATTAGGGAATTACAAGATCAACCGGTGCAATTGCCCTCGACTTTTATATCTAGAAATAATTTCTTGAAAAAATAATTATGCTCTTGTTAACCTCATACCCCTAATTCATTTCATATGACATCTTGGAATTCAAATCTACGTTCTTTTTGACCTCAAAGCTATTAGTCGATCTCGTATTGACCTAGGTGTCTGTCGTCAAAGTGGTTTATCTCGAGTATGTGATTGTATGGTATATGGGTACGAATAGAGGGTATAGCGTATGGTTGCCGTGGGAAATAGACAGATGTTAAAAAGGGGAATGTAACCGTTATGCAAGAGTGTCTGTGTACTTCGCACGGGGTAAGCTGTGGACGTTGGGATATGGTTTGTAAAAGTATTTTAATATTTGCTTATTTCGCTAATTAATCTATAATTTTCGCTTGGAAGACGTTTTCTTGGGTGACCGGACAGCTGAACCAGTGACAATTGAACCAGTGACACTTGAACCAGTGGGTAAGTGAACTAGTGGACAACTGAACCAGTGACAACTGAACCAGTGGACAACTGAACCAGTGACAACTGAACCAGTGACAATTGAACCAGTGACAATTCAACTAGTGGACAACTGAACCAGTGGACGACTGAACCAGTAGACAACTGAACCAATGACAATTGAACCAGTAACAATTGAACCAGTGACAGTTCTACCAGTGGACAACTGAACCAATGGACGACTGAATCAGTGAACAACTAAACCGGTGGACAACTGAACCAGTGACAACTGAACCAGTGGACAACTGAACCAGTAGGTCGGGTTAGGTTAGATAAATAGGTTAGGTTAGGTTTGGTTATGTTAGGTTATGTTTGGTTATGTTAGGTTAGGTTCAGTTGTTACTGGTTCAATTGTCACTGGTTCAGTTGTCCACTGGTTCAATTGTCCACTGGTTCAATTTTCACTGGTTCCGTTGTCCACTGATGCAGTTGTCCACTGGCTCAATTGCCCCTGGTTCAGTTGTCCACTGGTTCACTTGTCCACTGGTTCAATTGTCCACAGGTTCAGTTGTCCACTGGTTCAGTTGTCTCTAGTTCAGTTGT
>JAXCGZ010011537.1:12500-50000 GCA_037179515.1 Halocaridina rubra
GAATCTAGTTTAAGGTTTAGTGTTGTACCTTACGAAACAATGAGGAATCAAATACATTAATAAAGTACATCCTCAACACATTTCGTATAATTTTATTATTTTTTTTATAAGCTAGGAGGGCAGAACTGTCGTGTCTTCTTCTTCGTCTACATTTTTTTCCACTTTTATGTGAGGTCGATGTTTCTGGCCAGTGTTCTCCATATGTTCCTGTCCCATACCTCATCACCCAACAAGTGTAATAGTCTTAATTCTTGCAGACTGCTCCATATAATTATTTTATGTGTCCATATAATGAAATAAACCATCTCTAACTATCGGGCCTTGCAGAAGAAGATCCTTGCTCACTTACCCTGTGGGAGCCCCACAGAGTGGTGGCTGGCAGTTGTGATAGATCATAATCCCCAAGGAGCTAAGAGGAGTAATCGAGATATGTTGGCGTTTGGTGAGTGTGTGTGGTTTGATGCGGCCACTTCCATTACAGAAGGCATTACGGCTATTGTATATGCATGTATAATGATATATGCATAAATTCAACATGAAATATTAATATATTTTTGCTTGACTAATGGTATGAGGGAACTCTGTAGCGACTGCTTCTAAAGGCAATGCTTTTTGCAGTCTTGTTTGGCTGAGTTGTAATTAATAATGAATGTGGTTATAGTTCCAAATATTTCTAGTTGTCATATACCAGAAGATGAAATTATGTGGAGAGAGAGAGAGAGAGAGAGAGAGAGAGAGAGAGAGAGAGAGAGAGAGAGAGAGAGAGAGAGAGAGAGAGAGAGAGAGAGAGAGAGAGAGAGAGAGAGAGAGAGAGAGAAAATCTATCTCTATACAAAAGCCATGATCCCCTTTATAAATTGGTTGGCTGAGTCACTTAGTCCAATTTTACGACACAGGGGAACAGTTTGATAGATAGACAAATAGATAGATATATACATTGAGAGGAGAGAGAGAGAGAGAGAGAGAGAGAGAGAGAGAGAGAGGAGAGAGAGAGAGAGAGAGAGAGAGAGAGAGAGAGAGAGAGAGAGAGAGAGAGAGAGAGAGAATCTCTACAATTTTGCCACTAATAGAGCATCAAATAGATTTTTTTAGTATATTTTGAAAACTCGAAAGATGATATAACTAGATCACATCTATATATAGATTAATATCACGTGTACTTACATTAGAGTCTCTCTTCGCCATGTCTCTTCAAAAAGTGTTACGAAATAGCTTTAATTGGTGTAATCACTTAAGAAACTGTTTTTAGAAGTAGGTCATTCACTTGTTGCCATGAAGAATTATCATTCACATGACAATTGCGGTCACGTAATACGTATAGCAATTATATCCATGTATAAATCTAGTATGATTCGGTTTTACGTCACGGACTTCCTTTTCTACCAAGGGCTAGGACGATTGCTTTCTTGCGAAGAACTTGTTTTAGCAGATGTAATCGTCACCCTGAGTGCATGCCCTTGCTAACCTCAGACCGTGGTGGAGCGCGAACTCTCGACTTGACGCCTCAAAGTCGCAGACGCTACCGCTTTGCCACGGTGACTAAATGCATAAATTTAGTATCTTAGGGGTAAAACAATTGATTGAGGTAGGGAACAATCTATTAATTTTTTCAAACAATCCCTTACTTATATTCGGTCTTTGACTGGGATCTTTTCTTTTTCATTCCAGTAACCAAATCCTCTGTATGAATTATCTACTTGCCCAGAAATAAAAGTTTTGCATCTTTGCAATTCACCTATGTAAGGCTCACACCATTTGACAGTTTGAATAACTTAGGTGTCTGATGTGACAATGCAATTAATTTTTTTTTCTTTTGGTAAGTTACACAATATTCGACAGTTCTGAGACATTTGGGTAGTGAACATGACACTTGAGCGACCAAATTTTTATTTGTTAGAGTGTACAACATGACAGGATTTGCCTTTTATGTGGATGGAACTAGCGAGGGAGCTGTAAAATCCTGAACAAAAGTTTATTATCTATGGTTAACGCTCTCAGTAGAAGTGCTGCCTCATTAACTTTTTACTATCCTTTAGAACAGTTAAGGTTTAGGCCATTGGACGCAATAGCTGACCATGCTTCGCGTCCTGCACGCAATGAAAGAAGAAGAGTCTGAAGTGAGTTGTAACGTCGGTATCAACCACAAATAATGACAACAACGATTACATCATGTGTCGATTTCACGTGGAATTTATAGGTGACGTAAACATAGGGAAGAAGAAAATTAAGATTTTTATGTGATATTTTATTAAGAGGAGTTCGTTACTGCAGCAAATACGATAATTTAAAGGTAATAATGAATTTGATGTGAACATATATTCTATAAACGTTTCCTCGGCTTCATAGGGCACATCATGTTTTTTTTTTATCATTTGTTTTTTCTGTGTTCATGGGCCGTAGGTTCTCATTAGGCCCTTGGAGGCAAGTGGTTGATCTGGGCTTGAAGTTTTATTTTCGGTTGCCCCTTCAGACACCAACCTTCTCCATTTCACCTTGCTTCGGAGTGGCACCGAGTAAATTTAGCATGCTGTGCCTAGTGGCAGGATTTGGGACACTAAAAAATTTCAGTAAATTATATTTCATGTTCTCATGAGTGTCTGGAGAGAAGCTCAGATTTGGAAAGAGATACCTTATATTTTACTGTGAAAGTACTGTACTAAAAGAAGTAGTAATTATTTAATAGACCTAAGTATCCACATGGGAAAGAGCCACAAGCTCGAAATGGTAATTTTTTATCATTTAACCCGTCACCCTTTGGAGGTGAAAATTATGTTTTTCTTTTGGATTTTTATGCGATTTGAATGACATTGACCATTCAACCGCTGGAAATTATGCCTAACGTAACCAAATGTATCCGAACCTAACTTTAAAAACAAGTACTTTTACGAAGATTTTGAAGTTCAGATTTTTTCAGAACATAATCATAAAATCTCATAAAATACAAATTTGGCCTCCATCTAAGAACTACCATAGAAGTAAGTCGAATTGCTATATGGAAATTCTTTTGGTAAATCGTCTTGAGAATGAAAAAAGCCAATAATTTTATCATTATTCTTGTAAAACTCGGAAATAAAATGATGATAATGAAAAGAGGATGTCGCACATGAAGCTCTTCTGGTAAACAAGTCTGTGAAAATCTAAACTGTACTGAATGGAGATTATCCATTCTCAGTGACCCTCCTATCCTATTGTGCATCTTTAACACCACCCTTACTTCACCATGATTGGCCAGTTATTTACAGGTCAGCAGCTTATATGTGTACAAACAGTTATTGCTAATGGGAGACAGCAGAAGTAAGAACTCGCCCAGACTTTTAGAGTAATTAAATAAAAAATTAATATCCCCGAAAGTACTAATTAGTAATGCTTTGTAAATAGACTAAAATATACCCTTGTCAATTGAGACCTGCTTAAACAACGTAGAGTAGTCTAGCCTGAGACAGGTGAAATTATAAAATAATGCCCTAGTTATTCCCCGTCCCCAGGTCGCTTAAATTTTTGCTCACTAAAATGTAATCATTAAAAGTTGAGGGCATAATGCTCTTAGATCATTTATGCATCATAAGGAGAAAAAACTTGCATTTGTTTACTTACACTTCCTCAAAGAAATTTGAGAATCGAAATTGACCCATCCTCAATGTCATCATTATTGCAGATTATTCATTGAAATAGTGGTATTCCAATGCTGTTTGTGATTTTCATTTCACTCAGAAATGACTAGTTTTTTGTGTTTGATTCCCCCGACTAATTGTTGATTAACATTATATTGTGCCACTACACATTTGAAGTATTTTAAGGCACCTACCAAGGAGATAATAATAATTCTACATTTTCCGTTTTCTGTCACTGTTGTTGTTGTTGTTCCGGTTTTACGTCATGGACTCCCTTTTCAACCAAGTGCTAGGACGGTTGCCTTCTTGCGAAGGACTTGTTTTGGCAGATGTAATAGTTAGCCTGAGTGCATGCCCTTGCTAACCTCAGACCATGACGGGGCGCGAACCCTCGACATGACGCCTCAGAGTCGCGGACGCTACCTCTTGAGCCACGGAGACTATTAATCCCTATTATGGGGGTGGACACAGATTGGTGCTGGGAATTTAAGGCCAGATCCGTTTCCCAAGAACCCATGGTGGGATTGATCACAGGTCTATCACCTTCCGAGTCAACTATTTTAACCACTATGCTTCCGCGGTCCCCGGGGTAGATGTTAATAGTGATGGGTGAGGTGGAAAAATTTGTTTTCCGTTTTTAATTCACTACTAGTCCCGTTGTGAATAGGGGTGAACACAGACAGGTTGGGTCAAAATATATTAATCATATATGCTCCATGATTATATGATGGAATTTATTTTGTTATGAAACTTACGCAACAACAGTAATAATTATAATAATAATAATAATTCTTTTGAAGGGTGTTTTATTATATTATGTTGAATCTCTTTCAGTGCTATTTAGAAAATTTAACTGATCTTGATATGACTTTATTTTCAGATTATAGAATAATGCCTGTAAAATGCAATACAAAATGTGGAAGGAATGCTGTCTTAAAGGTAAGCAAAGCATGTATTATGGTAAAGCTTGCCATTTTATGTGTTATTGTTAATCCCCAGTTGAGTGGGGGTGAACACAGCTAGGTTGAAACTGGGGAATTAAGGCTGGATGCCCTCCCTAACGACTTGCAGTGGATACAAACTTTGCTTTATTTCTTCTCGAGTTGAGTGCTCTAACCACTGTGGCACCACAGTCCCCCAGAGCATATACTTTAGCAGAGTCTGTAAAGTACTTAACTTTTGCTGTTTCATTTTGTAAAGTAAATATTATAATACTTTGAGCAATTATATGGTATATCCATATAATGTTTAGATTTTCATTTTAGATTTATTTAAGCTTGCTAATGTATGGCTGGTAGCTTATGAAACGAATACCAATATTTAGGCTGTAATTCCTTTTTTTTTAATATTGTAATATAATGCAGCCCAAGTTTTGTCATCTTTAATTGTAAATTTTTGTTTTGCTTAACTTTTATTTGTTTACAAATTTGCTTTGGCTTTCTAGAAAAAGTTCTTAACCAATTTCTGATAAGCTAAGGTCAATCTCGATGCATCTCAGATATCAACTTTACAAGATACAAACTGTGTTAAAAATGTCTGAAGCAATATGTCGTAAAGTGCTACTGATATGATTGTGGTTATATGTTTCTCCTATGCTTTTTCTTGAGATCACTTGAAAAATTTCTGAGGTAAACATGAAATAAAGTTCATTAGTGTTGTAATTGAATTTATGGTATTATCTCTTTATCAGCTGAGGTTTTTCTTTCTCGGATTTTTAGTTACTTATGGAAACTTTTTAACCTGTTTTATTTATGTATTTTTTTTATTACTGTTGAGATATTTATGTGTTATTTCAATTTCTGGTGGGAACCCTCTTTATATTAACACATATAGCGTAATGCAGTTGAATACGGTATTGTATATTATTGGAGTTGCATATGCAGAATTACGTGAAATTCGTTGGTTTTTACCATGTCACGTTCAGATAACATGCTAGACATTTAACCATTAATGACATTTTCATGTCATACGTTACATACTAAGTACTGTACTGTAAGAATATACGTTTTATAGGGCACATTGACATTATTACTCTTACTTGAGGTTTAATTGATTGTTGCTGTATTCAATACCTTCACTACAATCGTGGTTCAATCAACAGTTTAACTGGAATTGTATAAAGTGGTTGTCATACATGGTAATTTCACTTATTTACTATTGTATATTGTTAAGATAGTGCTGACTGCATTTATATAATGTGAAGAATTTTTATTTCCGAATTCTATAATTTCTGTACAAGATTTGAGTCATTCATCACTTTAGATGCCATATGATTCAGTCCTTATCTTTATTTGTCTGTACTATTTTCCATGGCCAGTTATAATTTTCAAGTACTTTTCATTGTTTTTTTTTATATATAAAAACGTTTATTTAATGTTGACATATTACCGTAAGATTTTAATTTTTATCTTTTTAGAGGCCAAAAACTGGAGATGCTCTTTGCAAAGAATGTTTCTTTTGGGCCTTTGAGGAGGAAGTCCACCATACAATAACGGCAGCAAATCTCTTTAGTCCAGGGGATTATGTTGCCATCGCGGCTTCAGGTAAATCAAAATTTTGAATTATCTTTAAATTTTATGTTTCTGTCATGGTGTCCTGGGTATTCCCTAAGCTACAGCCCAGAGTCCCTGAGGAAAGCCTTTGTCTATCTCGGGCTTTTCCGCAGAGCTCTCTGGAAGTGTATATTGTGTAGTTTTCATATATGGTTGTGTGAGGTGCATTCTTCTATAACATGTTTGATTATGAGGTGACATATTACATCTAATCCGGGCATCATTGATGGAGTCATCTAGTTTTCTGATTGCTCGGAAGGTCTGGGTGGTGTCCACATTGGTTTGTGGTCAGTTGGACTTAGTTCTCACTGGGAATGGGGGATTCAGAAGGATGTATTTTAGAGGGCTTTACATGCAGCTATGTGCTGTTACAGAGTGAATGGATGGAACGGCGAGTTAATTAGGTATGGATATGATTGTGGAGGTTGGTTTGGGGTGGACGAGGGGGAAGAGAAGACAGTATTTTGTGCGATAATTTGGGCTAAGTTGTTTTAATATTCCTTGATGATTGTGTATGTGTGGGTGCTCTACCCTATAGATGGGTCAAATTGGTTTGCGGAAGTTGCAACAGGTATTTGTGTGCCTTCTGATACCAAAGTGGTCTTTGAATTTGAGGACTTTGGTTTCTTGGTGTAAGTGTTCTGTAGATGTAATAGCTGTGCAGCGTGTGATTATTTTTAGAGCTTTATTTTGTATAGTTTGTGGGGTGATGTTATGTGTGTTAGTGAGTTTAGAAGACCAATATATGTTGCTAATATTGTCAGGTCTACAGGTGGATGAGTGCTTGAAATTGTTGGTGATGTGTTTGGTCTGATGGTTGATGAAGGGTGTATAGCTGGGTCTTACATCTAATAACACGTCATTTGTCACGATGGGGGTAAAGATGACTGACATGAAAAAAGTGATTCATGAACTTATTTACTTATCGTTTGTATGAAGATTTGGTGTCTGGTATTGTGATGTCAGCATGCGATTGTTATGTTACTGTTGGATATCGTAATGATGTTTAGTGTTTTGTCGTATTTGTTTAGTGGTTGAGTGTTTGCAACAAATTATTCCAAATTGACGTTTGTTGTTCTAATATTTATTTCATTAGTGTTTTAATGTTGTTTAGTGTTCTTTTGTCTGGGATGTTAGGAATGTTTGTGTATCACGTGGTCTGATTAGGTCTTGAATTTTCTGATGTGACATTGTGTTGTGTGTGTTTCTGCTTCCTCCAGGGATGATTTTTTGTCTGCATTTTGAATTATGATGTGAAAGAAGTGTACAACATCGTTTGTTCTCAGTGTTGCAGCAAGTGCTGCTTTTGACTCTTCCTTCATAAAACAAGATATGCACTTAATTTACTTTTAAAAAATAAATTTGTTGTATATTGTCTTATTCTGAATTACTGCAAAGGTAAATGTGAAATTCCATTATTGGAACCATATCTCTCTTATACTGTAATATGAAATTTGACATTAATAATTCGTGTCACATATTTGCTATATCTTAACAAAAAAATATTAATTTGCATTTGCTATTCAAGAATATTGAAATTCTATTAATCTCCTATTTACAGGTGGAAAAGACTCCACTGTTTTGGCCTATATCATGAAATTACTGAATGATCGCTATAACTATGGACTGAAACTTGTTTTATTGTCTGTAGATGAAGGTATCACAGGTAAGATATACTTTATAGTTTATCTCATTACTGTGGTAATGAACAATACTTTTTTTTTTGCCTCTGCGGAATATCCTTTCCAGTTTACCCTGTGGATGACCCAAGTAGGGAGTTCGGAGGGATTGTGATGGTCCTTAGTCCCCATGGAGAGAAGAGGAATGATAGAGGTATATTAACATATGGTGAATGTATTTGCTATGACTCAGCCACCCCTTTTACAAGGGGATTGCTTCCATTGTGTATGTATATATTTCTCATGCTTAACATTGTGAGGGAGGAAGGACTTCCTTACATATCGTGCATATCATAGGATGCAACTAAAAGAGACAGGGAAATAGAGTTCGTTGGCAATCTATCTTCCTGATTTTCATATCATGCTACAAAGCAACTGCTGGTGTGGTATGAAACTCTGCTGTGCCAGTTATGTATCACTCACTAGAATCTTGTATAAAAACAACTAACCCTGTCTTGGGAATAATATTAAGTGGATCTTGTAAAGAAGAGTAACCCCAAGGTGCTCTGAGTTATTCGGATTTACAAGGCAAGTCATGTAACCTCACCTAACAGTATACAGGGTTATTTATCATAACAAGGGTTTCAGGGGGTTACTCATTATTACAAGATCCCATTATCCACAAGCACTATTTGCCTTATTTTTTATTCTAGTTTCTTTGATTGTATATCGCAGAATTGCCTTTGTTTACACAGGTTACCGAGATGATAGCTTGGAAACTGTCAAAAGAAATGAGCAGCAGTATGGAATTCCTTTGAAGATTTTATCCTACAACGAGCTTTATGGATGGACGATGGATCGCATAGTAGAACAGGTATGATGCACATCTTATGGCATCATTATTGTTTAGTAATTCTTAAGCTGAAATTATATTTTCTTTGAGTTTTATATAACTTGGAATGCTGTGACAGTTTTTAATAGTACTGAAGACTGTTTCATAGATACTTATAGCATGTTTGCGCCTTGTGAAATGTAAATGTTTTAAATCTTAGGCTGGGAGAAAAAACAACTGCACCTTTTGTGGAGTGTTTCGAAGACAAGCATTGGATCGTGGAGCAGCTCTGCTGAAAGTTGATAAAATAGTCACTGGACACAATGCAGATGACATAGCCGAAACTGTGCTTATGAATATCTTACGGGGAGATATAGCCCGACTTCAGCGATGCACTGCTATCGTTACTGTAAGTTATGTTTTTATATTTTTACAGTTTGATAAATTTTAGTTGAATATATTAATTATTGTTTGTTATCAAATTGCATTTTATCACAAATAGTCCCCATTCGAATTGGGGTGGACACAGACACGTTAGAGCTGGGGGATTAATTCTGAATGCTCTCCTTAATCCCAACAGTGGGCTCCAACCGATGTTAGTTGCTTTCCAGCTTGAGAGCTCTACCATTGAGATACTGCTGTCCCTGTTGCTTTTGACCAAATAATAATAAATTTAGGGGAATTTGCAGTTAATTGTATATACTGTGCTGTTTTATAAACACCAATTTGCATTTGAATAATGAGACTAATATAATTTTCGTGAAGAGGATATCAAACAGTGAAAGTGTTAACTGTAGATTATGCTCACATTTCTTTAACTTTGCAGGATAAAAGAAAAATGAATATAGAATTAGAAGCAGTGGATTTAAGTATCGATTCAGTGTGTTTTATATTAGAAAGAAATATAATTTTATGGTTCCCAGCTTGACTGTATGTTAAGAGTTTGTCCCCCAAATTCTTTACTTGGAGACCGCGGTACTGCGATGGTTAGAGCCCTCAACTCGGGAAGTGACAAATCTGTGTTCACTCCCACTGCAATATGTCAGGAAGGGCATATTAATTTCCCAGCTCCAACTTGTCTGTGTCCACTCCTTTTGAATGGGGATTAATAGTGACATTTAAAAAAGGGCAGACAAGCCTATATTTTTTGTTTGAAGCACTATTATTATTCACCTGTCAAAGCTAGAGCTTCCCATTTACTGGCAAATTGATTTTAGTACTTGTACATACATACATGAACATATACAATGACAGCAATCTCTCTTCCAAGAAGGGTGTCTGAGTCAAAGATCACATTCTCCAGTATTTGTATCTTGCTGGTCCTTTTTCTCCTCAGGATTCTGAGGGTTCAATACCAAGATCTAAACCATTCAAATATACATACGAAAAGGAAATCGTGATGTACGCCTATTTCAAGAGGTTGGATTACTTTTCAACCGAGTGCATATACTCGCCCAATGCTTATCGTGGGCATGCGAGAGCTTTCCTAAAGGATTTGGAAAAGATTAGAGCTACATCCATAATAGATGTTATTCATTCTGGTAAGTCTAGTCTCTTGCCTTTTCATTTATGAGGTAGCGTTAGTGGATCTTTGCATATTAAGATATCATTGTATCCAAGATTAGCCTAGTACCCTAGAAGTGCACCTTGTATGGCCTAAAGAGCCGTTGCCTGTAATACTGCATGCCAATATAAAACACGACGCATATTTGTGCCATATGATAGTTTATCGTGATGGCCGTAGATACATCAGTTATGTTTGGTTTAATGCCTGACTAGTACCTACTCAGTGTTAATACAGACTTACAAAACTTTTGTTACTGCCTTACAACTTATTATTACCCATTTGGTTGTGCGACATATCTTTTTTGTGATCCTTGGTGAAAAGTTCTGTCTCTATAACTGTCTGTTAATTATCAAGTCTTTTTTTTTTTTTAAACTTCTCACCCAAGTAGTCACGGTATGTGGATAGTGATAATATGCTAGTAGTGCTGTTCTTACTAATATTACGCACATTAATTTTTTATAGGAGAATGCTTAGCAGTCCGTGAAGGAGTGAAACTTCCATCTCCATCGACTTGCACACGTTGTGGACATATCTCATCCCAGCCAGTGTGCAAAGCGTGCGTATTACTAGAAGGTCTTAATAAGGGTAAACCAAGATTGGGAATAGGGAAATCATCCAAGGTCCGAGAAAGATTAGGTGATACTGTAAGTAACAGTGGTGAAGGGAACGCTCCACATATATCTCAAGCCAATAATAGTGCCCATGATTTTTGAAAGACTTAGTATTATATTACTGACCGTTTTAAAGATAAATACACTCGAAAATAATAATTTCAAACTGGATGGTGTGCAAGAGTTCTAAAAATTGAGAAAGTTTGTTTTTCCTAGTACTCATTATTGCATATGGTGCTGGAAGCACTCAGTGATGCAACACTTGTGTATTTTCCTCTTAAAAGGACCACATTCTTTGACCATATAATTTTTACTAAAGTTGAATTTAGATAATTTCAGACACATAATTAATACTTTTTTGCAAGAAGACACAAGGTTATAAGCACTGTCAGCTATTTACAAGAGGACACAAGGTTATAAGCACTGTCAGCTGTATACAAGAGGACACAAGGTTATTCAGCAGTGACAGCAGATGTGTTTTAACTTATTTATGTATCCAGCTGTGAAGCCGTAGAGTTTGAAAAGAAGTAGAGTTCTTAATATATATGTGATCAATGATATTATTACCAAGTACTACTGCTAAATGGCAGCTCAGCTTGGTAGATTGTAGTGTTTCTGCTACCAGGTGTAGTATAAAATTTTGTATTAAAAATTTTAGCTTACTTTGAAGCTATTATACACCACTTGCCTGTTGTGTATGAATATATACAACTGTTATGTTACATACTGCAAGTGTTGAAATCAAACTCAGTGAAGCCAATAACAATAAATATAATTTATTTATTATACTGTACAATATTCTTTACAAAGGACTAAAACCAGTTACACTCTCAATTGCGGCTGCCTGATCAAGGGAGCTCATTATTTTATAAGAAGAGAGTTCCATACTGAATACAGCTGTTCCAGATGTTATTGTTCGTAAGGCTGTTGAATAACCAACCAGTTCGGACAGGGGGCATTCTACAATGATTACCTGTAAAGAGATTACAGGTAAACATTCTACATTTTATTTTACTATAATCATATGCAAGTAGCTTCAGTCACAAAGCAGGTGAGAAGGAACTGAAAGTCATATATATAACTTTTTCTGGCTGTGTAATCCATATGAAGAATACTACATTTATGTTTACAGGCATCAGGCACTTCAAAAATTATTTTAAAACAGTGTTCCATTCATGTGTTCAATAAAGTGAGCTAATTTATGAGTTAAATGGATTGGTTGAGGGGGCACTATGTTCACTTACTTGAAGATCAGCAAAAATCTGTATATGACATAAAAAAAATTTAACTAAGTTACATGACATCCCAAGAGTCTTACTCATTGTCTTGTGGAGGAAGGAACACATGATGTTACTGTTCCCTAAAATGTCTGGCCGATCAGCCCTGAATCCGTAAGGAAGGTCACTACCAGTCCAGGCTTTCCCATAGAGCTCTCAGGGAGTGTATATTGTGTTGCCTGCATATGAGTTGTGTGCAGTCCAGTCGTCCGGAATGTATTTCCTGGATTGCTGTCAGTCTCACGCCACAAGGAGTCTTTAAGAAATGACCACCCAAGAGAGTTACTTCCAAGTGTTGAAAAAATGTTGTTGTTGTGTTGGGAGAGAAGAGTTAAATCCCCTGGGTAACTGAAACTTTTCCCAGGTTCTTGTGCCCTGTCAGGGGAAGGAAATGGTAGTGGAATTTTGGCCTCTTTTGCTGACCTTTTTCTCGGTTGCTTAGGATCCTCTTCTGTGTTGCAGCTCTGGAGGTTGGACCTAAATCAAAGACACTGCCACTCCAGGTCCTAAATGCACGGTAATTTGTGGCATTGTCTTCATCATAAGTCCAGCCTATGGAGTTGCAACTTAGAAAAGGAGTCACACTGTCACAACCATCCCCTGCTCCATGCGGGACTTGAGAACTTGGGAGAGGCTTCGGTCACCCAGGTGATTATTTCGTCTCTGAACACAACAAACAAATTTTTCTAAATAAAAAAATAAATCTCTAGCAGTCATTTTTTGAAGACTCCGCTTAACCGGAAACATTGAAAGCAACCCTGGAAACACATTATGGAATATTCCAACACGACCACATATGCCACCAACACGACATACACCCCCTGAGAATTCTGTGGGAAAGCCAAAAATTGGCATTGATCTTCCTTGGAGACTCAGAGCTGTTTGGCTAGGCAGCTTAGGGAACAACAACTGTAATTAATATGGATTGTAATCAGTTAGGTGTTTATATATGTCTGATTGTTTATAGAGACAGACCAGGGAATTCCTGTAAGATGAAGAGATGATTAGATCTTAAAGCATAGTGAAAGTGCAATCTTAATTCTGTGTGAAAGGAATGTTTGACCAGTCATGGTCTATATGCTCTTAAATATAATTGTTCTGAGGCTCATCTACATGGGGACAGTTGTTGGACATTTTATCAAGAGTTCATCATGCTGTATATATTACAGTATCAAGCTTGCACATTTCACCCAGATCAGTTGGGGTGAAGAAGCAATTGCTCCCCACCTGATAGTTTCACATTGATTGTGTGTGGTATCATACACAATGGCATAATATCACTATGAATAGAATCTCATCTTTTTTTTTAACTTAAGCACATGTCTGTTAAGATGATTAATGCATTTCGTTTATCAGGATTTTTACAAAACTTTCTTGCCTTACAGAACAATTGCCCTATGACACTCACGGAACATCAGCACAGCGAGACACCGTCAGTATCACTAGTCTGGAAACAGAGTAGCATACATCACCTGAGGGTGACCCTTTTGATGATAGCACTAAATTTCATGAATATTCAGTGTATGAATTTCTTCTTTGCTCATATATCCGTTTATTATGTGGATTTAATAAATAATTTATTTTACATAGCCAAGGGATAAAATTTTATGTTCAATCTTTAATCTCTTGAGAAATGATCCCTGTGGCTTTTCAAAACCCATACCCCAATAAAGGGGTGACACCATGTACTCAGAGCAAACAATATGGATCACGATAATGCATATTGTGACACCTGAAAAGTCTTTCCCAACGATTATCCATTTAAGCCACATAATAAATTGACATGAACAAGCTATAAAAAAACTAACTTGATTCTAGGAATTAAGTCTTCCCCATGAAGGTCACCTTCATGTCTTCCCCATAAGGGTCCCCTTCAAATAATATATTTTACTCTTGTTTCCTTACCAGCAAAACTGGTGGATTCTTATTAATTTTATGTGCCTTGGGTGTCATGGAACAATTGTTTTGTAAGACAAGAGAATTTTGTAAAAATTCTGATAACCAAAAGGCAATATATTTTCATCTGTGACGGGAAAATATACTATGTATAACAATATCATGCCATCACTTATGATACGACACACAACCAGTGACGAAAATATTTGTGTGGGGGAACATTTACCTCATTACTAAGAAGTATCAGGGTGAGATATGCATGCTTGATACCATATTTAGTGCATGGCACACTGATGAAATATCCAATGCCTATCCTAATGTCGTGTGAGCTCTAAAAAGACCTTGTTTTCAAGAACCTAGACTAGCTTGCCTTATAAGTGCTATATAAATATATGACTAAGGTAGTAAAAATATTCAAACACTCATTCACATATGCATTAAGAAACTATTGAACCATTTGTCCAAAATAAAGGTAATATCGAAACTGTACCTTAATAAGATCTACATCAAGCAGCATACCTTAATTGAGTTGCTGGCCTTCTCATTCACCTTACAGTTTTACATTTGAATGTAATTCCATTTCATACAGTACTTCCAGTAACCCTGAGGAGTTTTTTGAACTAAAGACCTAACTGATTACAATCAATACTACTTTCAGTATTATATGCTGTTTATAGATTTTAGTCAAAGAATGACATATGATCGTTCCTCTGTAAGACAATGAATGAGGAAATCTTAGTGCCCAGGCCAATGGCAGCTGACAAATAAAACTTTTGGAGAAAAAACACCTAATTCTCCTAATCTTTATTTCAGTGAACAGTGCCCCATCATGGAGTCTATATCACCTGTAAATTAGCTCACTTTACTGTATATAACACTGGAGCATCCCTTGATAACTATAAGATTGGAACACTGGATTTCTTGGTGCTCATAGGGAAAAATATGGTATTCTCTTTACTGATTTCAGAGACTAGAAAACCGGCATTATTTGAATGAGACTTTTTTTTTCTTTATAATTGATGAGTACATAATGTTGCTGCATATGATTATAAAATTCTTTTCATAGTGCAAAGTTGTCCCTGGTGATTTGGGAGAAAGAATAATTCTCAAATTCTCTGTGTCGTAAAAGCAGACCAAAATGGATTGGTGACTGAGGGATTGGCAAGCCCGTCATCCCTGAAATCATTTTTCTTTTACATCAGTACACGTTGATGGATGGCACAAGACTGAATAGGATGCATTGCTTTCTTTTTATCTTCAGTTGTTGTTGGCATGCAGGATATGTCATGTTAAATAATTTGAAAGCATTTTGGCTGCAAATAAGGTACATTCAAGCATCTGACAAGCTAACAATAAATCAGGTTTGTTCATGTCCTAAGCAATAGTTTTAAGATAGGGATGTCTTTATAAATAATGTAATAAAATAGCAAAAACTGGTGTCGAAATTGGTTTGCAATTTTGGATACTAACACATCATCCCATTTCATCACCTTTGAAAAGGAAACTTTATAACATTACCAGTTCTTGATAGTGTCCTCTAACTGGTCATTAATTAGTCAAAAATACTTTCATTAATTTTTTCTCACTTTTATTTGCTTTGGTTATGTTTACCGTGAAAGTTTTTTTTTACTGATCTAAAAATATTTGTAGCTACCTTGACTTGTTAAAATAATTAACCAATCATGTGGCAATTTTTTCTTCTCAAATGAGTACTTTTGATGCTATCAGTACAAAATTAACGATGGGCGTTTTTTTTTTTTTTTACACAAACATGTTTTCCAAAACGAAAAATACAATTATCAGCTCAATCGTAGCCAAAACACACAAGTAACGGTGGAGTGAAGAAAGTTTAAATACAGCCACTCGTTTGTAAATAACTAGTAAACAAAGAGCATACATAATCAAGAACTGGTGATACAACAAAGCTCCCTTTGCAGAGGTAATAGAAATGGGTAGTATCCAAAACTGTACACTAGTCACCCAAAGTTTACCATTTTCTAACATATATTTAAGGACACACCCTTGTTAAAACTCTTGCTTGATGCCACATTACTCAAGATATGAAGAAACTTAATTTATGGTTAGCTTTCCAGAAGCTTGCATATGTAATATTTAGAGCCAGAGTACTTTAAAATTATCATTTAATATAAGACCATATCCTGCTGAAGTCAGAAGGGCGAACACAACTAAAATGAGACGAGAAAAATAAAATTTTGTGGATGATGGCACTTGGCAGCCCTTCCATTCACTATAACTTCTGGACCACTCATGATACTGAGAATATACGAGTGAGATATTCTTTCTCTTCCACCAAAAGAGAGAATTTTCGAATCTTAAAAGTATATTACATACATATTTAAATACATTGGCTCTAGTCCCCATCAAAATACGGGTGCCAATTCAAAGCCCACACCCATTCATTAGAAGATCTTTCATTTGAGAACTTTTGGAATGGAAGGCTAACACAACCCCCCCCCCACACATATACTATAAACAAAACACATCTCATCTATTCTGGGTCCAAGCAGCATTAGCTGGTTTGCCCCCAGAGTTTCAGATTACAGTGATCTCCTTCACCCACCTGTCCTAGTCACTCTCCACTCATCCCTACATCTTGTACTCAGAAAATCCTTCTTAAAACACCTCCATTTTTCATTCACTCCCTCCTCAATTTACCTACATTCTGCACATTCCTAAGAATGCCTGATAACTCATTTTTCTCTTTCACCCCACTCTCTCACTTTCACTTCTTCTCTTCCTCCCTCTCTTTCCCCTTTCTCCACTTTTCATATGCTATTAATCCCTCATCCACCAGATATTAAAAAAAATATAAATTTATAGATAAACTTACCTTCATATCCTGTCTTTGTGCGATCTGCAATACATTTCCTCTCCTGCGTGTGATATCTCCCAAGACAACTGATGAATTGCTCTCATCAGTAATGATCTCCAGTTCCATATAAGGCTCTAACAGCTGGCAATTTGCTTTTTGCAATAGCTGGAAAATAATCGTAACATAGTATCCTATCAGAGAATATATTTCTGATTACACCGTCTCAGAGGACTTAAATTCTTTGATCACAAGACATAGTACGAGCTAGCACAATACCAGTGCCTTAATATATAGGCAATAAAATGTTAAAATCAAGATTAAGACTGGATGAAGGAGACCTGGAATGGCAAAATTTTCAGCGCAAGTCCACTCTCTGAAGCTGCAATTCAGAAGAGCAGCAAACCAAGGCCATGCTGCCATAACAATCCTTGCCCTCCAGGGAGCACAAAAACAGAGTTAAGGGACCTACAACAACTAGATGAAGGGACCAACATATATCAAGAACTCTTAAGGCCTAGATTATGATAGTTGCAGAAAGACAGACTTAGTTGTTTGCCCTTTACAGTGCGCAATTGTAAGCTCCTATGAAAACTAAGAAAGTATTTAGAATGTCTCATTTTTCCTCATACATACTAAAATAAATGAAATAAAAATCGTAAAATTTAATGTCAATCAAACATTAAAAGAAACATTTTAGTCTCAAAATATCAATGAATTACCATAATACAATAAAATCATGCAAAATATTTACTCTATATATACGAAGCATATTACTTGTAATGAAGTACGAATTTTCAAAAGAAAACTATGCGTTACACGTATTTTAATGACGAGTCAATACTTGTCATTTTGCCACAAGTCTCGTTATTACTGTATCATATTTTGCATATTTTTAAGGATAACTGAATGATCATGGATATAAAATGATGATAGTGCACCACTTTATGTGTCACAATCAGTCCCCATTTGAATGAGGTGTGATCGCTGACATTTTGGAGCTGGGGGATTCAGGTTGGATGCCCTTCTTAACACCTGTGGTGGGCTTGAACCTGCATCAGTTGCTTCCCAACTCGTTTCTTGACTCCCTCCATCATGCTTAATATATATAATATACTGGTACAGTGTATTCACAGCCTAAATATATATGCCAAACCATCACATTTCAAAGCATTAAATGGTTGCTTTAAATTTTAAGGTCATAAATAGATTATGTGGCTTAATTCCAAACCCCATACCTGATGAATGCACTGCGCAGCCGCTGCAGCTATCATCGTTTCTGAAGTCCTACGTCCCACTTCTAACCAATGGAGAAATATTTTCACATCTACCACTTGAAATCCTAAGATTGGTCCACTCGTTAATGCGGAGGTAATACCACGATTAACTGCAGCCAACTGATATTTACGAATTGCATTCAAATTCTGCAAAAGATTTCATATTAAAGAATAACATGAATTTATAATTTTAAAGGTACTTTGCAAACTTTTTAAAATAATATTTAAGGTCAGAGATTTTTGCCTTAGAGTGAGTCCAATATACTGATTAAATTTTGTAGGAAATATGTATCAAAATAGTTGACTCGTGTATTTCTTTCTTCGAGAGACAAAGGTCTATCCAAATGACAATAACTCTGAATTGATGAGACACTCACTATCTAAGTCACTCGTTCTGTCATCCAGTAACAGATAAAACAGACAGTGAAATCATTCATTCTTGCCTTAAGTCATCTCTTCATCAAACTCCATTCTTCCCAAACATACTACCTAGGATATTCTTTCATAAATTACTTCCACCAAAATACCTTCCTCATAGACAAGCTTTTCCTTTATCCCCAAAACATCTTGTATACATATATCAAGACAGTAGGGTGTATGCAGTCTCTTTACTAGGTTAACTCCCACTAATTTATTATAAATGCTAAGGTATGAGCAAAGCTACCATCTTGAATACAGTTTTTCCTGCTGACTCATACGAATCTAGCATACCTTTGTACATAGGGTCAATGCAATTTTTCTGCCTGTCCACTGCTATCTTTCTGTACTTAAGCAGGCCCAAGGCAACAGCCATCCATTGCGATACTCCAGTTGAAGGTCTTTTGGAATTATATCGGACTGTCCAGGACATCTCGATATTGAGTCTTTCTTCAGTCACGGTTCTTTTACTATGACTACATCTACACCATATATCCTCCGATATGTGTTACACTTCTCTTATTATCCCTTCACATCTGACAAGTCACAATACTTCCCATCTCTGTTTATCTTTGCTTTATGTGTACTTCGTGCCTAGGCCCGATGAGGGCAATATTCTTTGCCCGTCCTGGTGTCACAAAAAAAAAAAAAAAAAAAAAAAAAAAAAAAAAAAAAAAAGTTAACCAGTTACAATGCCACATCTCGATTCTTGAGAATTTTGCCAATTTAACCACTGGTCTGTACATATCACGATTAACATATTTGTTTATACTGTTCATTCAAAGGTGTTGCCAACCCCTATCACATATTTGCTCTGCCACACCATACAGGCAGTCTGGTAACATCATTAATTAGAACACAATAAAATATACTTTTCAACTGCCATTAAATCTAAATTATGAAATTCTACTGCAACCCAAGACGGTGTTAATATGTTTTCAGTGACCTTCAATAGAGTAGATGTTAATTATTACTAAATAAATTTGACAGAAGCTTCAGTATGGAGACATTGTACGATATCAAGTACTTTGGTGATATAAGTAAATGAAAATTTTGTTAGGGATGGAAATTTCAGTTCACTACCCTAAGCTAGAAAGAGGGCACTGGGGTAGTGCACTAATTGAAAGTGCTTGACTTGGGAAGTGACAAGCCCATGTCCGTGCTCTTTGCAAGGCATTAGGAAATGCATCCAGCCTTAATTCCCCAGCTCCTACCTACCTATGTCCACCCTCATTCAAATGGAGATTAATACTGACATTAAAATAGCAAACTCTAAGCTAAAAGACACAGTTTACATTATACTTGATATTTCTTCTGTAACAAAGAAAACATAACTCTTTCTTAGTTCTAGTATAAAAGTTACATATTTCACATAATTAATATAAGAAACAAGTAAAGTGGATGGTTCGAAGCTCTTGAAACAACCGTATGACATGAAAGTTACCTCAATGCTATCCTTTGATTTTGCGAACACAACAGATTTGGCTTTATGATCACGTTTCGGTTCTACAGAGAGAGTGATCTTGACCTCTTGGCTTACATCTCCTGCAAAGTAGTATGAAAATCATCATTTTTATCCTAGTATTATTATTATTATAAGCAAAGAATATAAATAACAATATGACAATGAAAATATATAATAGTGAGTCCTTCCATCTTCCCCCTAGTAGCAATGATTATGAAAATTTTTAATATTTTGTTGACTGGGGGGCCTGTGCTAGGGCAGTGGTTAGAGCTCTTGACTTGAAAATTATAAACTCATGTTCGACCCCACAGCAGGGCATCCATCCTTAATTCCCAAGCACCAACATGTTTCTGTCAACCCCCATTCGAATGGGGAGGAAGTCACTTAATATGGAAACAGCATTAGTTTTTGTTGATTATCAGATGTAAAAAGAATCTTCAAAATTTCATAGCCATATGCATGTAAGAGAAACTATTTTTACTCACAATGTGTAACTTGCTGCCCGATATATAAATAATGGTTACTTCAAGAAAAAATGAACTGAAGTTTATCATGCTGTAAGTGAACGATAAGGTTCACCGCAACTCATTCCATAAATGTATTAATCATATGGAATGAAACAAGTAATAGTACAAGTGAAAATATGATGAGTTTTTAAAAAAGAGTAATCACACATATGTAAGAGTAATTATTGTCCTGAGCCAAGAACAAGGCCAGGTGGTAAAAATCAAAGATTATAAACCAGATAGCTCTAGCAGAGGAAGCAACTTGGTTAGGAACAGGAAAATAAGATATAAAAAATAATACTATATAAAATGGCACAACTCAGTTGGGGGCATACCTCCGCAGTATATTTATGGAGAAAATTGGAATTTATTTACAGGTATTTTATGCAATGACAAAAAATTAATGTTTGATTTAAAAGGCCTCAACATCTAACATTTGAAGTTAATTACTATCGCGAGAAGTATACTCTCCAAAACATAAGTTCATATCTAAAAAGCTTCGAACATACTCTTCTACAATGGCTGCAATCCTCCATGTAAGGGGGGGTGAAAGAGTCAAAGCACATATTCACCAAAAGCTAACATTTCTAACTCCTCTCAGCACAATGGGGACAAAAGACCACCACAATTCCAAAATCATCCTGCTTGGGTCACCCACGTGGTGAGTGATAATTTATCTTCTGTCAAATAAAGAGTTAAGATTATTATAATAAAATACTTGCCTATCACTTTGTTGATTTCAAGGGTGTGCGTGCAAGCCTGAACTGTTGTTTCTCTATATGCAACCTGTAGAGGACCCAGATATGCATCCACCTTATGTTCCTTGAATATTCGATCTCGGATGATTTCCAGATGCAGCTCTCCCATTCCTTGTACAAAATCACGAACAAATCATACAATGATTAAAATTAAATTTTAAAAAAAGGAGAGCTTAAAATATTTAATTGTATACTGGTTTATTTACAAAATGTATTTTACCAGAGAAACAAATTCTCTACAGATTTTCAGCAGCAGCTCTCCCATTCCTTGTACAAAGTCATTAACAATTTAGAGCAGCATTATGGTTTAAAAGGCAAAAATCTAAAAAAAAAAATATTTTATTGTAAAATGAAATGGCATCATAGGATGTTGACTGTCATACTACATAATTTGTTCAAAGGCAATGATTTCTTATATATATATATATATATATATATATATATATATATATATATATATATATATATATATATATATATATATATATATATATATATATATATATATATATATATATATATATTTTTTTTTTTTTTTTTCATCATATTACGTACTTACCAAATTATAAATTTAATAAAGTAGAATAAACAGAATGAATTATCTGATTACTGCAACCACTAGTTCAAATCTGTTTTCATACCACAGATTTTGGACTAGAAGTCATACTATAAACTTAACGAGTATTAGCACCTCAAAATCAGTAACTAATTTAACCAAATTAAAAGATGTACCAACAAGATACAGTTCCATCATAACATATTACTGCATATCCAAACAAAACTAAACAATTTACAAGTTTTTGCTTTAAATATAAAGAATATAGACTAATGTTACAATGCCCGATCTCTCTCTTGTGTTACAGTTATGAGAAAGTGGGAAAAAAAATTGCTTATATAATCATTACTACGTACCTGACAGCACAGTCTGACCTGTTTCTTGGTCTGAAGTCACTCTTAAGCTCGGATCTTCCTTCTGAAGCTGATCTAAAGCTTCTTCAAGTAGCTTAGTCTGAGACAGAGAAGGTGCCTCTAAAAATGAAATTAAGCATAAATTGAAGCAATAGGCAGCATAATTCTCGATGAACTGATACAATATTATATGTTAGCCATAGCTTATATGCTAAAGTAAATACACCATTTTATGTGTCACAATTAGTCCCTATTCAAATAGGGGAGGACACAAGCATGTTGGAGATGGGATATTAAGGCTAGATGCCCTTCTTAACACTCTGCAGTGGGTTCGAATCAGCGTATGAGAAAGGAAAGATGTAGGTAGGTTGGGAATGTGCTGAGGAGGGATGAGGGGTATGCTGGGAGAAGGATGCAAAGAATGGAGGTGCCAAGCAAGAGTGGGAGAGGTAGCGAAAGGGGATGTTAATGGATGTAACAAGGGAGGAAAAAGGTATGTGGTGTGACAGTGGAGGACGCAGGGCATAGTGCAATAAATATGGAGATGACTGATCTGTTGGGGGGACCCCTGCTGGAAGAAGCCGGAAAATGTGATGGAACAGTAAATGGTATATGCAACTTCTATTTAAATTATTTTCAATCAAACTTCAGAGAGGAAAATATAAACTTACCAACAGAACAGAAAAACACAGGATCAGGGATCTGCATGCCCATCAACATAGGAGCTTCATTCTCCTTTTTCGCATCAAGCTTCCTCTGAACAGAATTTGTTAGCGACTGACTAGCAATTAGTGTGTCACCTGTTCTAGTTATCTGTGCAAGAAAGTCAATAATTAGTTTATTGTTTGAGTCCATATATTTGCGATAGCTTTAAAGAATTGTTCTTAAATTAACATGTTTATCTGTTTTAAAGACAGTATTTAATTTTAGCACAATTGTTTGCCTTGAATTATAATGTTCATCTGTTTTAAAGGCATGTGTGTTATTTTAGCAAAAATAGTTCATGTTCATGAAAGGTGGATATCAAAACACTAAATTGCATCCAATGCATTAGATATTACGATCTAGACAGTTTCACCCTCCAGGTAATAGCAAATCTTTACATGCTCCTCACATCAAACCATGATATAAAGTACACCATTTTAGGTGTCACAGTTAGTTCCCATTTGAACGGGGGTGGACACTGACATATTGAAGCTGGATGATTAAGGCTGGATGGCCCTTTTAACACCTGTGGTGAGATGTAACTCGCATCTCAATTCACATGCTATACTACTGAGCTACAAAAGCATGATTTACATCACAAAACTTTATGCACGAGAAGAGGGCACATGAGTAGCCACAGGAAATTCCTCCCAGCAGTTTTTTAAAGACCATGACAATGGGCCAGACAAAGAAATTTGCCATCATAGGACCCGGGCACCAAGAAAACAACAAAGTAAAGAGAAACAGAGATGGGGAGTATTGAGATATATCAAAATATGAAGGGATAATGAGAGATGTGTAACAAATATGAAAAAATATTCTGTGTAGCTGTAGGCATAGGAAAAGAGCCGTAACTGAAGGTAGACTCAATATCGAGCTGTCACTTGCCAGTCCTGGTCTAATAAAGCCAACACAGGAGTGACAATCTATAAAAACACTATTTTGCAAGACTAAATATAATACAAGGACTGAAGCCTGAAGTTTGTTTTCATACACAACTTTTGTAATATTAAATTTTTCGTATTCCCCATCAGGGTTTTTTACAATACAGATTCAACCTACTAATCTTCACATACAAGACCCACACTGATACTGCAGCAAAGTAAAGATGATAAAACAAAAATAATTCAAATACTGGTAAGGTACCATCTTAAAGAGCTCTAATATGACATATATATACCTGTATTTAATACTGAGAGTCTAGTTATGAAGCCAATATATTTTTTTTTAATCTGTCACTCTAATACAGTATACCCCAAATGATATACAGTATACCATATTTTACATTACAACATCAGATCCAACCAATATTTACAGCAACATTAACAAAAAGTTGATAAAATAAGTAGGTGACCCAAGTTGGGTTATGGACGGTTTGGCAGCACCCCTTTACCCCAAAAGAGTAAGAGGAGTGATCAAGGCATATAAGTTTCTGGTAAAAGTGTGTGCTCTGACTCGGTCAACCCTCTAACAAGGGGTAAAGCAGTCACTGTATATGTATGTAATAAATTGTACTATACCTTCAGTCCAGTAACAACTACAATATTTCCTGCTTTTATTTCAGTGACTTCTTTAAATTCATCTGCAAATGCAATCATGACCCGGCCTATTTTTTCTGTCAGATTACTGTTCAAATTAAATATTCGTTGGCCCTGAAAAGGAAGGAACTAATATTAATAACCGTGCTTGAATTATGTATATAATTCCTTGTTCCCCTCATGGAGGGGGGAGCAATAATATCTCCTCCATGTTCCTCTGCGTGTGGTAAAAGTCGACTAAATGTGCCAAAGTGGAGGGACTAGGAATTTCCTCCTTGGTATCTGGTATTTCTTCCCACAAAGAGTCAAGTTTTTGGCTTTGACTCAGCCACCCCCCAAAAACGGGTATTATGGCTCATATATATATATATATATATATATATATATATATATATATATATATATATATATATATATATATATATATATATATATATATATATATATATATATATATATATATATATATATATATATATATATAGAAAAATTATTTGTACATTACAATAATTATTAAAATGAACCAAAAATGTATACCAGAATATGAAGAGTCAAATGATGTAAAATATAAGTCCTAAATTTCCCAGCCATAACTATTTACTATTTTTTTTTTTTTTTATCTTTTTTTGTATAAATAATTCGATATAATGATATACAACTGGCGAAGGAATGCATATAAGAGCGACACTACTTCAGGGAACAAAAGGATTCACAAATTCCCTCTCAAGCCATCAAAAAGTAAAGCATGAGTTCAAAAGTTCTTCCACTGTCTTCAATTACTGCACAGCTTATAAACTGATTCGTATTCATTAACTGGCAAGATGAGTGAAAGAATATTACAACAAGCTTGAAGGTTTGGTCAGATAAGGTCACATTATGCTATGTTAAAGTACATTACAATATATTATCCTATGCTAAATTACATTACATTAGGTTAGTTTACATTACGGGGTTAACATCTACATGGGTTCTGGTTTTTTTTCAACTTTATTACATCAAATATTTCTAAAACATAAAATAATACTATATACTGCATGAACAATGTGAACATATCCTACTGTACTTGCTCCAAGTGCCCGGAGTAGATGCGAAGGAAGGTGAGCATACCCCCACGTTTCTTGTCATGAATAATCTTGAAGGCCATTGCACAAAGATGTGGGGCATATAGCTGAACCGTTTCATGAACATTTTCAAGAGGTGATGGCAAGTAACTTATAACTGCATCCATCAGCGGTTGTACACCCACATTTTTGTACGAACTCCCGAGAAGAATGGGGACTGCATACTGAAAATACAGAATAATAGAAAAAAAATAGCTTCTAATACTTAGAGACTCTTACTGCAGCTTTTTCATAAAAAAATCATACATTGTATCTAATATAGTCAATAATTCATACTGCAGTATTTTCACAAGAAGCACTATTGAATAAAATGATCCAATGTAAGAACCTAGTTGGAAACATAAGAAAATTTTTGACATCGGAAGGAATCAAAGCTCAACTCGGGAAGTTGCAAACCTGTAAGCAAGCCCACCGCGGGGTGTTAGAAAGGGTATTCAGCCTTCAATCCCCAACCCCAACCTATAAGTGTGCACCCCCATATGAATGGGATTACTAGTGAAATATAAACAGCATAAACGTTATATATACAACTGAGCATATTTAGAATAAACAACAAATACAATTGAAGTAATAATCATAAACTGTTAACATAATACGTTACCTGCCTGAGGGTAACTCTTCGAATAGCTTCTTTCAGCTTTAATGATGGGACGTTTTCTATTGATTCATTTTCTAGAACAAATTCGGCTAAATCGAGATCTAAATCTGCCAATTTATCTGTCAGTTCACATCTAGCAAGGAAAGCCTGGTCCCACATATCATCATCTGCATCCATTGGAATTTTGGCATATTTCCTTCCATAATCTCTGCCACTGAAAATACATATGAATTAACAATGTGTATGCACTGTCCTATGCACCAATTTAGTCCCATTCGAATGAGGGTGGACTAAGACATGATTTTTTTTATTTTTTTTTAGTATGGGATAGGCTAGGAGGGGAAAAAAGGGGAGGGAATTTAAAGAGAAAAAAAGAGAGGGGCAGACCCTCGTGCTAAGTGTTGATCTGAAATTCAGATTCTATATGATAACTCTAAGACATGATGGAGCTGCTGCCATTTCTCTCAGTATTGCATCATCAATAACAGTTTACTGGTACATTAATCTGATTAGCTGATCAGCAAAAACTCAACTAGTTGTCATCAATGATTATGTGGGGAGAGTCTGGCATGAAACAAGGACTAAGGTAGTGTAGTTTTTAAAGAACTCGACTCAGGAAGTGACAAGTTCCACAAATGAGCCTTAGGTGAGGCATTAAGTATGGCATCCAAATCTTAAAGATATAATGTAACAAAATTGCTTTTTTCATAGTAAGGTAATATGTAAGCCCATTTACCAAAAAATATTGTGGTGCATTAATTTCTAAAAGGTTTTCCCCAGTAGCTCTTGAAAAATCCATTAAAAATCTGTGGTATGTAAATGATAAAGAGTATTTTTGGATATCTCATCAGAAATTAAAATCATCTAGAAGCACATTTATTCCTGCGGTGAGTAGGGGCAAGAAAACCTTCAACATAACTCCCTGCATGTTGTAAAAGTCAACTAAATGAGGTGGAGCAAGGGGACTGGAAATTCACTCCTTTGTGTTTTCCTTTACAGAGTCAAAGTTTTTCTTTTAATAACTCAGTCACCCCCCTTATAATGGATATTAAGGAGTTACAATGACAAACAAACACATTAGTTGTACTGTTTCAAGATAGCAGCCTACCTGCTTTGTGTATTCCACTTTAATTTCTGCATTTCCAATAGATCAACAACACCAGTAAATGTTTTTCCTTGAATAAAAGGGAGTTGAAGGACAAGAGGAGTGGCATGAAGTTTCTCCCTGATTGAATCCAAACACATAGCGAGGCTTGCAGCAGGCTTATCCATTTTATTGAGATAACAAATTCGCGGCACTTCATACGAATTTGCTTGTCGCCATACAGTAAGGGACTGCGCTTCAACACCTGAAACAAAATACTGTGAGTACTGTACTGACCGAGGAAGCACAGTGGCTAAAGAAATCGACTCTGAAGGTGACAATCCCATGTTTGAGCCTAACAATGGGATATTAGAAAGGGCATCCAGCTTAAATTCCGCAGCACCAATCTATTTGTGTCCACCCTCAATTGAATAGGGTTTAATAGGGACACAAAAAATGGAACTCTGTGTGATACTTTATGTAATGAAGAGAGCAAACAAAATTTTACTATCAGTCTTAAAATATGTACATTTCAAAGCATATGCTAAACCTAAAGCAAACATAAAAAGTCTTAATATAAATTGTCATACCAATATATAACCTGACGGAATGCAATTAAAAGCTAGAATTAGAATGATGAAAATTACTTAACGTAATCATAAATTTTGACTTTCCAAATACTATTCCCTCCAACAGTTCAGAGTAACTCTTTCTAAAGAAGTATATAGTGAGCTATTGATGATAAACATGACAGAATAGTTCAGTACAATCTCATAAGCTGCTCACTCTTAAAGGCAGTATCAATGAAATGGAGTGATCTGGAATCCATAATCCTGTGACAATAATTCAGCTCACTTACATACAGAGATGCGTAATATAACTAGCAGCAATAACATAGATATTTACTCTTCACTGTATCTCAAAAATTCTACTGTTTTATACTATAAAACCTAAAAGATACTGTAAAAATGGCACCTTAAAATTTTACCTGTTATAAAAAGACTAGATTCAATCAAAAATAATGGTACCTAATAAGAGGGTAAACATTAATAAGGACAAAAATTGCATTTTAAAAATATACCTGCTGAAGCATCAAAAATAGCAACAGCACCATCCAAGACGCGAAGAGCCCGTTCTACTTCTATGGTGAAATCTACATGACCTGGGGTGTCGACCAAATTTATTCTATGATCAGCCCAAGGAAAGGTTATAGCTGCTGAAGTGATGGTTATTCCTGAAATACAGTACATTTTATAAGGGCATGAACATGGTAGTGCAGCGGTGAAAGCGCTAAACACAGGAAGTGACAAGCCCATGTCCTAGACCATTGCGGAGCTCTAGGAAAGGCATCCAGCTAAATTTCTCAGCTCCAACCTCTGTGTGTCTGCTCCCATAATGATGATTATTAGTGATACATAAAACAGCAAACAATATATAAATGCATGAGAATCCCAAAATAAAATAAAATATTTTCCAATCACAGATTTCCGACCAAAATTTTCTAAACTTTAGGTAAAGTACATAGTCATATACTTTAAATAAAAGACGTCAAATTATTTTGGCACATGTAACATGCCTATTCTAAATCATAAATACAATGTTCCAGAAAAGAATTTATGTGTAATTTTCTATAGTTACAACTCAATGGCAATAACACAACGACTTTGCACATGGGAATCGCCCAGATGATAGAAGCCTCTCCCAAATTCTCGAGCACCTTGAGGGACATGGGTTGGCTTTGGCAGTTTGGTCTCTATTGCAATTCCTCTTCTGAGGTGCTTGACATCCTCCTTTGGTCTGCAATTCCAAAGTGGGCCTATGCCAAAGATACTGCCAACCACAGTTACGGCTGACTGGCCAAGCAGCTTTGGGAATATCAACAGCTACAACTTTACATATTGAGGCTATGATTTATATTAAAAATTAATACCCAGATCATAAATAATAAAAGAACATACCTCTGTTCCTTTCCTGTTCCATGTAATCCATGACCGTGTCACCATCATGGACTTCACCGACAGTACGTATTATCCCACTATAATACAGCATTCGCTCGGTTGTTGTAGTCTTACCTAGACATCAACATAAACATTGCAAGATACAATCAACACAAACTGACATACTAAAATAATACGTTTCTACAAATAACAAGGATATAATGGCAACATCTAATTGCATCGTTTTATGTGTTGTAATTAGTCCCCATTCGAATGGGGGTAGACACAGACACATTGGATCAATGGCTGCAAATAAATAATATACTAAACTTGACTATATTCATCTATTGCCTACAATCATTTTAACACTAATGTTAAAGCTGTATATTCATTAAAGAAGTCTCATTAGAAATCTTTTGTAAAGAACAGCATGAGATGCTGCAATACATGTACAGTATTTATATAACACATTTTACATGCAGTACTTTATTTGTGATACATTCCAACAAGCAAACCATTCCTACCTGCATCAATGTGAGCCATAATACCAATATTGCGAATTTTATTGAGATGCTTCAGGTCATCTTTTGCAGGAGGGACGGGATATTTTTCTAAGTCTGTGTGACCTGAAAACCTGAATAACAGCACTTGTAAAAAATTCCTGACATTTGCATTGAAAATCATTTTTGTATAAATGCGTGACTGTAAAATTGGAATGACACAAGTGCCAACTCAAATAATTAATCAAAGAAATATCCTGACACTGGTTCTGAAAATCAAATTTGTATAAGTATGACTGTAAATATAGGATGACATGAGTGCCAACTCACATAATACTGTACTATACAAAAAACAGATAAATTCTACAGATACAGTTTGTGAAACCACATAAAAGTGAACTTTTATACAACACACTCATTTTAGTTAAATCATGTGAAAAAGCTAATGTAACAATATTTATTAAAATCATGTATATATTCTAAACTCTACAATCTACAACAATCCTACTAGTCTTTCATAGTAGCATAATAGTGAGATCATAAACTGCAATCATATGATGAGGGTTCTAACACATGTCCAACTATTGCAAGAAACTATTCTCCAACTAGGTCCTTATAACAATACACATAAAAATATTAGGAATATTTACATTCAAAAGAACTGACCTTACTGCACTTGTAGAATAATGAGATCTGAAGATGAATTTCATATTGGTATCCTTCTTCCATTGCAAATATGAAAATGACGAATGTCTCCTCAGTAAATTCAGAACTTTAGTTTTCGCGTAAACTGGCATCTGTAGAAAAAAGTAAGACAGAAAAAGCTAAACATCAAATTAGAAAACATATATGAGTCAATAAATCTCTGCTGTGAATGCATGCCCAAGCCTTTAACACAGTCACTGTATTTCTATTTTAGTGTGACACTGGGATAAGCAAAGAAAATAGGTCTTAATGATCTCAGGTACCAAGAACATTGAAGAATAGGAATGAAAAACATTATATCAAGAGGTGTTTATATATAAAGGTAGCTAATGAGTCAAAATACAAAACTGTCATCATATTGCCAACATGACAACGTGCAAGCTCTTACGACATCTAACTTGATGAGGAGTATTGAGTGAAATCACATACGTGACAGGTTATAAGATGTGGAAGGATGACATATAATTAGACGTATATATTCCTAACATAAATAAAATACGATAAACTGTTTTCAGTTTTATTACACTACGTAGTAAATGATACACTGTGTTGAATTAACACAGTGGCTACAAAGCAATCGTAAGGCAAATATAATTAGCTGGTACAAATGATTTGGGTAGTTTACAAATTTTGCGGGCCATGCCGCTCAACGGCCTCACCCCTCCGCTCAAGTAAGTAGTTCGACCCTAACCAGTATGATGGGGGGTTCCAGGGGCGTGAAGACCCCCTGGCTAAGAGGTTAGGTAGGTATTTATAGTTAGGATGGTAAAAAATTGTTTCGTATGCCTATTGTCGCCATTTTTGTTGTGTATTCATCCGCCAGTTCTCTAGTTAGAGCCTAGCGCCATCTATTGGTAGGTTTTGCACATTGGTATAGCCCGCAAAACTGTAGGTGTCCCACTGATTTAAAGCTAAATTGCTTTATCTTCCGGTATGTTGAAGCAGGTGACGCATGAAACACGGGTTTTAGATGCTATTCTTATTAACTGCAGAAAAGTAAAGAAAAATATATGTCGGAAGTTATACTTAAATATCGAGACATTTAACAGCCTTTTTCAAATAAGTATTAAGCAGTAAACCAGGAAACAAAAATTATTAATAAATTAACTGTCCTTCTAAAGTCCTTTAAAGCTTCAAAATACTCTCGATCTGTACAATTTTCACGTGTTTCTGTTGATATTACAAGGTTTTTGCTTTTTACCTGTCCAACAGTCCACGACAGAATCGGCTTCTCTGTTTATATGAACTGTTCGATTTATAGCGATTATATTTATATTTTTGTATACTATTATCTTATTGTTTTACTATTAAAACGTAATTATTATAAATTCAACATTTACTTTAAACTATATTTGAGTCATTTTGTTAATTAATACTGTGCATAATTAATTAAGTAGAACTAACTTCAAGAAATCAAGCTAGAAGAAGCATTTCGAACATGTTGTAAATGATCCGAAATTTGGCCGAAAAGGTACGGCCTTTGTATCTCTCCCCACTCTTACATTTTGTTTTACTTTAAGAAATTTAGTTTATCCCTCCTTTGAATTTTTTTTTCTTAATAATTATAAAATCTCTTGTGTGCTAGAATATACCTTCATAAAGGTTCTTAGAAGTTTGTGAGCTTGAATGAGGCACAGAATTATTATTATTATTTTTTTTTTATAGAAAGAGAAACATGAATCAAGTACAGGCATTAAGACACTGAACATTCCATCCCTGATTTGTGGGTGGTTATTGATACATCATGAAATTGATTAATACACTATCTATCTATCTATCTATCTATCTATCTATCTGCAAGAGAATATTCCCTCCTATAAGGGTGTGGCTGAGTCAAAACAAATATTTTGGCTCTTTGCTGGTAGAAAATACAGAGGAGGGGATTCGCAGTCCCCTCACTAAGCCCATTTAGTAGATTTTTACGACACGCAGGGGAACATGGTGGAAGTACACAGACTCCAGGGAAATAACACCTGCTAAGGCAAATTCCACATATCGGTTCCGGTTTTACGTCACGGACTCCCTTATCAACCAAGGGCTAGGACGGTTGCCTTCTTGCGAAGGACTTGTTTTGGCAGATGTAATCCTTACGCTGAGTGCATGCCTTTGCTAACCTCAGACCGTGGCGGGGCGCGAACCCTCGACCTGACGCCTCAGAGTCGGAGACGCTACCGACTGAGCCACGGCGACTACGCAAATTCCACATATATGGACATGAAAAATATAAATTATATAAAGATTTTAAAGTCGATTTTCAATAAAGAACTAGATGTTACGTCTTGGAGAGAGAGAGAGAGAGAGAGAGAGAGAGAGAGAGAGAGAGAGAGAGAGAGAGAGAGAGAGAGAGAGAGAGAGAGAGAGAGAGAGAGAGAGAGAGAGAGGCCCGAGCGACGCAAGACAAATGATACGAAGTTAATTTATCTATTTTTTTTCTCAAACTTTGATCATTAGGATGTCCGAATGATCTAGAAATTGCTCCCCATACCGGAGAAGATTTATCATACTTGCAAGAGCTCGAAATACATTAAAAAAAATAAAAAAAAAAATCTTCTATAACTTACTACTTTCTATTGCATTCTAAATGACTTGATATACAATTCCGTTTTGAACTGGAATGTACTCATATATGTAAATACTCTGTATATATTCATTATCTAATCTTTCGGTTTCTCCCGTCAGGGGTCGTTACATCGGATCAGTCGTCTCCATGTCACCCTATTCCTAGCACCCTCCTCTGTCCCAGCACACACCTTCATGTCCTCCCTCACCATATACATAAATCTTCTGTGTAAATACTACGTAATATGATAAATTTCTAATATGGAGAGGGTAGTGTCGTCTATTGTATGAGTGAGCCAGATAATTGGGATGTAAATTAATCATTATATTCGCCAGCACAGGATTCGATCAGGGCAAACATTTAGTTAATATTTAAATTACACCATGGACTGGGTGACTGTTAGATGAATATAAAGAAATATACTCTTATTTAAATACACAACTTAATAATAATAATAATAATAATAATAATAATAATAATAATAATAATAATGATAATAATAATAATAATAATAATAATAATAATAATAATAATAATAATAATAATAATAATAATAATAATAATAAACATGACAAAAGTAGATAGATAGAGAGATTCATGACAAAAGTAGAAAGATTGATAGATAGGTATACAGAGAGAGAGAGAGAGAGAGAGAGAGAGAGAGAGAGAGAGAGAGAGAGAGAGAGAGAGAGAGAGAGAGAGAGAGAGAGAGAGAGAGAGATACTGTATCTAGTGTTATTATTACTACTTTATTATTAACATTCTTATTACAGCATTATTATTTTCTATGAAAGCTACATAAAATCTAACTATATGTATTACACTCTTATTTATTAGCATAATTACATGTCTACTTATAAGTTAATTTTACTTTTAGAATAACCATTGTACAAAATGGAAATAAATGTTTGTTTGTTTTGTTTGTTTGCTCTGATCTTAATAATCCGAAAGCTTTCTTTCAATACCAGATCTACTACTTTATTATTAACATTTTTATTACAGAATTATTATTTACTAGGAAACCATTATTTAATTTAACAGCATGTATTACCCTCTTACTTATTAGTTCAATTATATATCTACTTATAAGTTACTTTTAGAAGGTATAAGAATAACCATTGTACAAAATGGATATAAATGTTTGTTTGTTTGTTTGCCCCACTTAGTGACTGGGTTTAATTAATATTTATAAGTTAAAAAAAAACCAGAACCGTGAAAAGGGATGAAAATATTATCATAGGGAAAAGCAGAAGCAAAAAAGCCATCCAAACAGGAGGCAGACCAAATGATGAAAAATTAGTTCGAAAACTGAAGACCGAAGCCCCGAAAACCCGAAAATTTAACCCGAAAATCCGAACACTGAAACCCGAAAATCCGAAATCCCGAAAACCCACGAATCCGAAAACCGGTAAACAAACTAAATAAAATAACGAAAAAAGTAAAATATATAGATATAAAAAAAAAAATGCTTCGCGTTCTCCCCATTCATCCTTCATGGCAGACACAGAGGCAGAGTACGTATTTTCCCTCATTAAAAACATTACTTTCATTATAAGTTCTTGTCCAGATCATTCTTTGCAAACCTGTAACAATTTTCAGCGGTAACCCCCACCAGCAGTAGATAACACTAGCAATGGTCATCACCACTAGAAGCGATCACCACCATTAGCTACCACCACCAGTAGCTACCACCACCACCACCACCAGAAGTAATGACCATCACTAGTGGTACCCACAACCAGCAGAAGCCACCACGTCCCATCGCTCCAGGTTGCGCATTCACTTCCATCTTCTTCACGGCTGAGGCCGAGTTTGTATTGACTAACTTCTAAAGATTATTCCTTCAGAACTTGTGACATTTTCACGTACTTCCCTCCGCCATTAGAGTGTATTACTAATAATGGCCACCACCATGGGGTGGGGTTATCTGAGGAATGAACAACATCTTTTCCAGTTTCCTTCTTTTCCATTCCATCTCTTGATTCTGCACACACTAACTTTACATTTTCAGCCTCACCAAGTCCCTCTGTCTCTGCAGTCTCTTCTTGAAATTCACATGTTACGTAATCATCTGTTTGTTCGTCTTCACATTCATAAAATACCTCTGTGTCTGTATTTGAGCCATGATTCTCTTCTGCTCTGAAAGAGTCAGCTGAAAAATAGTCGGAACTGCTTTCAGATTCCTCAGTCAGTTTTTTGTGGGGCCATTTTACGTATTTCATAACGAAAGGTGATGCCATTGCTGATATCACACAGATGACAGCTCCTACCAGAACTGGGTATACCATGTGATGTAATACAATTTGCCATGCACTGGGATGTACCAATGCTTCTGGATCCTTAAATGTCCTTTGAGGCAAAGAAATGAACATCTTCAACCAGGAATTCTGGACTTCAATCCATTTTTGATACTGGTCGAAGTTGGCACCATACATAGAACAAGCCCTCTCGAATTGACTGAATCCGATAGGTGTCCCAAAAACATCTTGTGGTTGTCGTTGCCGGATTTCTGGAATGCCGTCTCCTATAACAGGGATGTTTCTGAGTATTCTCAAAGGTAGGTTTTCCAGATTGCATCCAGCTTCCTCAAGCCAAGTGCTAAGTAAGTCGTTCTCTTGCAAAACCTCATTTCTTCTGGAGATCCAAAAGTGCTGGAAGAAAAATCCTGAGATCACAGCAGACCTAATTAGCAGAAGTAGCCAGGTGATAATGTTTGAGTATGCCATATTAATATTTGCTCTTGATTACCAACACTTCGATACATGAAATGAACACTCGCATATCCACCTTAACAAATTCTTCTGATATTTTCCACAGTGCTTCGTTTGTCTTCCAATGTCTTACGTCAGATTTTGAGCATTCTACTCCTAAAAAAAACATACAAAAATACATATACACATATACATATACACATACACAAACACATACGCATGCACACAAACACACACACGCGCGTACAAAAAAAACACACAAAGGCATGCACTCAAGCTCCCAAATGTGCAAAAATACGCGAGGACGTGTGCACACATACTCGCGGGCGAGGACACACCTATGCACCCACGCACACAAACGCGTTTAAAATTCACCATTTCTGCTTCTGCTTCTTCTTCTTCTTATTATTATTATTATTATTATTATTATTATTATTATTATTGTTATTATTGTTATTATTATTATCGTTATTATTATTATTATTTCCGTAATTGAAGAAGAAGCATAACGGGGAAAAAATTTGCTTCTGGAACTTTTTCCTCTCCAAATCTTCACATTAACTGAAGACTAGAGCGAATTATATTAACATTCTGGACTCTTGGATTCTCTCCCTCCCCCTCTCTCTCTGAACCCACGTACTTTTCCTCTTCTACATATAAGCATGTATGTATGTATTCACACACACACACGCACACACAAAACATCCCTATATCAAAGTAATTTTGTGGGTGATACAAGGACGTTCCAAGACTCAGTGCCATACAATGGCAGCAATCCCATGGAGAGAAAAAAAAAACACCACTGAAGCCCAAAAGGACACCCGCAAAAACATTCCTGTTCTGAGTGTGAGTGCGTAATAAGTGAGGAGTGTGTGTGTGCGTAATAAGTGAGGAGTATATGTGTTAGAATGCGTCTGAAATATCAATAAATAAATTTCTTTTTTTATTTGAGATTTGTTGGACAAGCGTCAACGTACTCAAAATAATCTCTGGCTCTAGATTATATGAAGATCTACCTGTTTCTCCAAACATCTACCAATTTATATATTATATTTTTTTCTTTACAGAGTGTGACACCAGGACAGGCAAGAAAGCTGCCCTCAACAGGCCCGGGCACAAAGAAGGTTATGAACACGGCAAAAATAAGGTAATGATACACAATAGGAAAAGGACAGGCTGAAAGAATGGTCGAAGTATTGAGGACCTAGAGATAAGGCAGGATTAGGGCCTGAGATGACAATAGATCCACTTTTTGTAGGAAGACAGGTTATAATAATTAGGAAAGACAGGAGGAGGGAGAGAGTTCCAGAGTCTGGAGGTGGGTGGGAAGATGTAGTAGCTGTAATGACAAATGCGCGAGCTATAAACCTCCACACAGTACCTGCAAGACGAGGCCTCTTGCCAAGTGTTATGCGGTCTCGGCAGAGGCGTAGGGATGTAACTTACCAACTCAGCAGAGCAGCGATGGAAGTAGTAGCAATAGAAAAGAGGAAGGTATGATACCTTAGGTAAAATGAAAGCGAGTCCAGATTAAGAGTAAAAGAAGGTTCAATGACGAGGCTGATTTCCTTAGATTCAGCCACTATCAACAAGATAAGAAGAAGAAGCACCCCAGATGTGTAAACAGTATTCTAAGCAGGGACGGATAGGACCTTTATAGATTTAAAGTAACTGGAAAGAGGAAAATGAATGACTAAAACAAAACAAAACTAAGTTTTTGGCTGCAGATTAAGAAAATTGGATTATGTGACTCCTCCAAGACAAGTCCGAAACTATCAGGATATCTAATATATTAATAGAATTAAGAGGATAAATTTCGTTAGTTTTGAAGACAGTAGGGTTAACAGGAGTTGAAAAAGATAAAGATAGCCCAAAACTGTGTCTCGGAGGCATTAAATATAACAAAATCGTGGG
>JAXCGZ010011537.1:52500-55000 GCA_037179515.1 Halocaridina rubra
TAAACGATGTCAATCCTTTCGTATCCACAGTGATAGACACAGAGACACCTCATTATTCATCATGTAAATTAGCATACGAAACACCACAACAAACCTCAAGAGATGCAGCAGCAGAGATCCCTGAGAATAATGTAAGCTGGAATGGAATAAGCCAAGAGTGAATATTTTATGTTAAATGCAGACAGCCTCTTGGAGATACAAATGCGAAAGAGAGATATTACTTCGTCATATAGCGCCCGCGACTCTGAGGCGGCAGGTCGAGGATTTGCGCCCCGTCACGGACTGAGGTTAGTAAGGGCATACACTCAGGGTACCGATTACATCAGCCAAAACAAGTCCTTCGCAAGAAGGCAACCGTCCTAGCCCTTAGTAGAAAAGGGAGGTCTTGACGTAAAAACCGAATCGTATTGCCTTACAGTCTCATAGTGTGGCAGCTGTAGCCGGGTGGTAGTGCAGCCGACTTTGAATCGTCAGTTCGTTGGTCGAGACCCACCACGATCTAAAGTTTAGAAAAGGCATTCACTAGGGGTAAAGGTAGCAATGCCAAAACCAAAGTCCTTCGTAAGGGGGCACCGTCCTAGCCCTTGCTAGAAAAGGGAGTCTGTGACGTAAAACCTAGATTATACTGTCTTACAGGCTCATGTGCAGAGCTGGGTCTATGTTTGATCAGTTCCATCACAAGCTCAGGGGCCTGATTAATGGCCGTCTAGATATATTAATTCAAAGAATGTAATGTTTCAGAGATTGAAAAATTAAAAGCAACAAAAATGTGCAGTTCACGGCGTTTACCCTAGCCCATTAGCAAAAGGTTATGTACCACCCTGTGGAAAAAAAAATACAAGGTGTTTATTACTGACATCCTAGGAAAGGAGATTATTTTGCATGGAGAAAGGGTTGAAGGTTTGTTACCAATTAGTGTAATGATCGTTTGCCAGGTCATTATAACGAATGTTTGCTTTTGTTCTCAAGACATAGCAATAGCTTTAACGAACCTATATTTATTTTAAGACTGCAGTCATTGTTTCATTTACAAGGACAATCTTTACATTACATTAATTATCATCTTCCATTGAATATCGCGAAATGATTTTACTATTTTTGTTCATACTGACCAAGCAAGGAAAATTATTTAATGATAAGAAAACGAATGGATGAAAAATGTATAAATTCATAAATGAGGGAATATTATGATTGGTCTCTTCTAGTGGATTCGGATTTACGTCACGAATTCCCTTTTCTACCAAGGGCTAGGACGGTTGCCTTCTTACGAAGGACTTGTTTTGGCAGATGTAATCGTTACCCTGAGTGTATGCCCTTACTAACCTCAGTCCGAGACGGGGCGCGAACCCTAGACCTGACGCCTCAGAGTCGCGGACGCTACAGCTTGAGCCACGATAACTACTTGACATCATAGAAAAGTAATGATTTGAAAGACATACACACACAAGTTGACAGACAGGCAATGCCTCTCACACGCACACACATATACAGACTCACATAGACGCACACTACAGAAATATGCAAAGCACTGATGAAATTAAAAGCTCATAAAGCTCTGGTACCTGATGACATACTTCCCTTACGTACTTAACAAATGTACTGCATCATTATCGGTGGCATAATACATCATATCTGAAATGTCAGCTGTACATGAAGAGATTAAAAGGTTATGCAATTAAGAACCTGTGGATAAGTTGGTATAAAAACGAAGGGGAAGTGCCTGCAGTACTGGTTGCTCTGTACTATGTAGATTTTTCCTGTCGTAGTAGCACAGTCAGTATGATGCTTTTTCATGAGCATGTGACCATCGACGGAGGTTATCTTTCCCTGATGTTCAACATGTTTTTCGTGGAATACAGTATTGTCAATATCACGGTTTCACCATGTATATATATATATATATATATATATATATATATATATATATATATATATATATATATATATATATATATATATATATATATATATATATAAACTTAAAAATCCACGTACGTCTTTAACAGGTTAGTATAAGAACAAGGAAAAGTGCATGCAAGTAGTGGTTGCGCTATGATATGCAGATTTTCATTTGTCGTAGTAGTACAGTTGTCATGCTATTTCTGCATAAGCATGAGGCTAGCGACGCAAGTTCGGTTTCTTCTGATGTTTACTATACTTTCGTGGAAAACAGTATTGTCAAAATCACGGTTTTATTGAGGATACATATACCCTGTACTTAAAATTCCACGCACAACTGTAACTGCTTAGTATAAGAGCAAAGAGAAACAGCATGCAAGTATTGGTTGCGTTATGATATGCAGATTTTTATCTGATTTAGTAGGACAGTTGGTATGATACTTTTGTATAAACACGTGGTAAGTGAAGCCATTTAAGTTCCCCTGGTACACTCTCTCTCTCTCTCTCTCTCTCTCTCTCTCTCTCTCTCTCTCTCTCTCTCTATATATATATATATATATATATATATATATATATATATATATATATATATATATATATA
>JAXCGZ010011537.1:60000-65000 GCA_037179515.1 Halocaridina rubra
AAGCACAACAACACCTCATAATGCACAGGGGCATAATACACATTAGCACACGAGGCATTACAGGGAGAAGCATGCACGAAATGACGCAAATGAGAATCAGCGCTTGTCTCCGAGTTACGACTCTCAAAGGCCATTCTGTAACTTCTTTTTCGCTCAGAATCAAATATTAATGCAATGGAGAGGGTAGTGGAGTCCCTCTATTGATAACCCATGTCAAATTAGTAGGGGCAATGATTACACCATCTGATGTTCATAAGTCTGTCCCAGTTTAAAAAAAAAATCATTAATATATCCATATATCCATTATACATTCATTTTTTTTTATCTTTCTATATCTCTGTCTCTGTGTATCACCTTATACTAATTTTTTTTATTTATTTGTGTATCTGTCAGTCTCCCTCACTTTCACCAAATTCAGACAATGATTAAAAAAAACCCTGAATTTTATGAAAAAATATTATCAAATTAAAGCAACTTATAACTGGCATAAAAAAAAATCTATCCAGATATATTTACGAAATGAGAGCAGCTTGTGATCTGCTTCTGTAATGTGTTATACCGTGTTTCCAAATACTTAATCGCATTAGTCAAATGAGTTTCAAAATCACTCATTCATTTAACAAAGCTGATGCCGGCTTCCAAATCCGATTATATTCGTTTTATACACTCTCTATTTCAAGAAATGATAATGAGATTTCATAATCAGAAATTACTTGTCAAGCGTGTATTTTGAGGAACAACTTCTCACACACTCAAACACTTACACACATACACACACGCATACACACGCACACACGCATACACACAAACACACACACACATACTCACATGAATAATTGATAAATAGATATAGTACAATTAGGTAATTACACAAACACATACACAGAGTGAACTCTCGGATTTTTCAGGAGAAATAGTAACTAATTAAGATGACAATATTAAAAATATGAAAAGAGAAATTAAAGAAAATCTAAAGAAAATATAAAAAATATAGAGAAGAGTTCTAAGACACCACATGCATAAGGAAAACTAGAATTAAGAATTAAAATATTGAAAGCTTAAAATATCAAAGCAAGAGAAATATAACCAAAAGTTGGATGATAAATGAATTAAATGCCAGACATTGCTATCTTCCGAGAAAGATGAAATTGCAGCTTGGAATTTGCAGATAAAGGAAAATATTGAACACCTGAAAAGAGATTTTCAGGAGCTGAATGAAGATCATGAGAGTAATGCAAGTTCTTTTGCAGATGCAGCGAAAAGAAATGTGGTAGTAAAAGAGGCAGTGAGATAGGTGGTACCAGAAAATGCAGATACAGTTCACTACATCGAAACAGTAATTAAAAAATCAAAGAAGCTGTAATTAAGCGAGCAAGCACTCTGATCAAACAGGCACTTGACAATGAGGAGACAGTGATAATCTCAGGAATAAGTGAATCTCAGTGGTTGACATGGCAGAGAAGACACTGACATAATAAAGCTAGGGTTTTAGACTTGCTAAGGAAGCTAGAAGTTATGTGTGGTCCAGATAATATTGTAAACATTCACTGAATTGGTTGATACGCTAGGGAGGGAAAGGTAAAACTAATGAGATTGATCTTTTAGATAGAGGACACGTGTAAAGAAAGACTGTTGAGGGAAAAATAAATAAAAATGAAAATAGAGAAAGTGTTTATTCGACCATATAGAATACAAGAAGAGATAGAAAAGGATAAAAGCTGGTTCCAGATAGTTGTAAGGCTAAATGAGGGAAGAAAAAACTAAAAAAAAAAAATACTATAAAAAATAGAGAAAGTGTTCATTCGACCATATAGATTACAAGAAAAGATAGAAAAGGATAAAATCTAGTTCCAGATAGCTGTAAGGCTAAATGAGGGAAGAAATGAAGAATAGAAAAGAACTTTGTTTCATGGTTCCTCCAGTCAAAGGGGTAATACGTAGAGAGCTTGGAAAACAGAGGACGTAGCCTCATCAATGCTTATGGGGTAGCTTGTAACATTAATAATAATAATGATGATGATGATAATAACGATGATGATGCTGATGCAGAAGATGATGACGAGAGAAATAACAACAACAGCAACAATAATAACAAAAACAAAGAGAATAATAATAATAATAATAATAATAATAATAATAATAATAATAATAATAATAATAATAATAATAATAATAATAATAATAATAATAATAATAACAATAATGATAATAATAATAATAATCATCATCATCATCATTATTTACAACGCTAACTTCATTTCTTCATTAATATCCAAATTTGCTAGGGCATTGATGCATCTGATAGGTATACAACATTAACTGTTCTATACCGTGTTCAGTCGTTTGAGCGAAGTCTAGTTGACCGAAGTCATTCTGAGCGAAGTTAAAAAATTATGTGCATTTTGTGAGATGCCTATTAAGCGATGTCAGTTTGAGCGAACCTCAAACTGTTTTTATTAAAGACGCTTTGAGCGAAGTTAACAAAATTAAAAATGCACTGGGTTAGGTTAAGTTAGGCTAGGTTAAAATAACTTCGCGCTAAAAATGACAGCTATAAATCAATTTCGCTTAAAATGACTTCACTCAAAATGAATGGAACCGTTCTACATCTCAAGAAAGGTCTCGTGTGCTTGACGAAATACTCAACTATGAAAACGAGATCATAAAATCTGCAACCAAAGATTTTTTGAAGCTTCTACAGTAATTTATATATATATATATATATATATATATATATATATATATATATATATATATATATATATATATATATATATTTGGTAGATAGATAGATTGATAGATAGATAGATAGCTAGAACGATATAAAGGTAACACAGTCTACAACAGCACACTGATAACAGAGATAATGCAATAAACAAAGTCACTGAATAGCCTGATGAGGTTCTGATGAGAATGAATGAAGCCTCATCTTGTCCATTGTATACAAATTCATCAGTATATACGCTATCTCATACATAAATGTATTGAATGCAGCACATATACTCATTTAGGATTTAGATATGTGATCGTAATCTGTCAGTGCTTTTCAGAATTACAGGACTTGAATACTTATTCATAATATATCAGAAAAAATAAATATATCTAACCGATTATGTTCCAGCCCAATTGGTTGTAAAGTTATATATATATATATATATATATATATATATATATATATATATATATATATATATATATATATATATATATATATATATATATATATATATATATATATATATATATATATATATAACGGTCTGAGGTTAGCAAAGGCATGCACTCAGCGTAAGGATTACATCTGCCAAAACAAGTCCTTCGCAAGAAGGCAACCGTCCTAGCCCTTGGTTGATAAGGGAGTCCGTGACGTAAAACCGGAACATATATATATATATATATATATATATATATATATATATATATATATATATATATATATATATATATATATATATAAGCCGTTTTATCCTTATAAAGGAAGTGGTTGAGTCAAGGTATAATACTCTGACTTTTTCCCAGTCCCCTCGTTCCGCCCCATTCAGTAGACTATTATGACAAGCAGGGGAATGCGGAGGAAGTATTATATATATATATATATATATATATATATATATATATATATATATATATATATATATATATATATATATAGAGAGAGAGAGAGAGAGAGAGAGAGAGAGAGAGAGAGAGAGAGAGAGAGAGAGAGAGAGAGAGAGAGAGAGAGTGCAACACCAAGTCAGTCAAGAATGGACAAACTCTATCAAATACAATCCTGGAAATATGATAATATAACATTTGCAGCAGGAATGAGGCAATACGTACTATTGTCCACAAACAAAGAGAAAAATATTGTTTAAATTAATTTGCAACTTATAGATAAATACTACCATACACTCCTGCTTGGATGCATACATACATACATACATACACACACACACATACATAAGTGCATGGATACATGCATACCCACAATTCCATCTACCCACCCAGCCACAGTAGCCACTGCCCAAGCTTTAAAACTGAAAGGAAATGCAGTAACTTGAAGCCTTTACTTAAGACCAGTAGAGTCCTCTTCGTCTACATCTTTTCCCACTTTTATGTGGGGTCGATGTTTCTGGCCAGTGTATGGTAGGGTAAATCAGAATGAAAAACATCGTCCATTAAGTACGATAGATAATAGGAAGCCCTTCTTAATACCCTATTTTCATTACAAGGGGATCTTATTCCCTCTAAATTCCCTTATTATACGGGATAGAGGCTGAATAAATGAGGGGATCTATGGCATTCTCCAGAGGGGAGATGATGCCTTTGGATGCCGTTGAATTTAATGTGTGCGCGCGCTGGCATGATTGCATGTGTGTTTTTGTGTGTGCGCATGTGTGTGCGTGTCTATGCATTTAATATTTTAGGAGCACACATTAATAAAGATAAAAATCTCATCTTTGCAATGGCCAAGAATCCTGAGTTAATATAGGATGCTGTGAATGTGATGCAAATTCAGTGTTCTCTTCCATCTTGCAAAGGCAATCTGCCGTGGAAGTAATACATGAACACAAACACATGAATTCATTGCAGATGAATCATGCAAAATTAAGAAAATAATAATAATAATAATAATAATAATAATAATAATAATAATAATAATAATAATAATAATAATAATAATGACGAAGAAGGAGAATAAGAAAAGACGACGATGGAGAAGAAAAAAGACGAAAAGAAGAAGAAGAAGAAGAAGAAGAAGAAGAAGAAGAAGAAGAAGAAGAAGAAGAAGAAGAAGAAGAAGAAGAAGAAGAAGAAGAAGAAGAAGAAGAAGAAGAGAGAGAGAGAGAGAGAGAGAGAGAGAGAGAGAGAGAGAGAGAGAGAGAGAGAGAGAGAGAGAGAGAGAGAGAGAGAGAGAGAGAGAGAGAGAGAGAGAGAGATTAGGGATATTTATAGGGTAGTATTAAGGGACTAGTCGAGAAAATATTATTTTCCTTATGCACCGACATTTATTTCTT
>JAXCGZ010011537.1:72500-80000 GCA_037179515.1 Halocaridina rubra
TAATCGTTACCCTGAGCGCATGCCCTTGCTAACCTCAGACCGTGACGGGGCGCGAACCCTCGACATGACGCCTCAGAGTCGCGGACGCTGCCGTTTGAGCCACGGTGACTACTATAATAATAATAATAATAATAATAATAATAATAAGAAAGATGATAATAATTTCGTAATTATTACCATTTTTCATATGCACAGTATTAAATACGCAATTTTCAGTTAAAAAAATTCCATATTAGTAATTCTATCATATATTGCAATTATAATTAATTTCGCACTAGACGTTGCTCGAATACCAAGAAATATCTCTTTATTTTCTCCAATGACTTTCTAGGATGCTCATTGATCACAGCTTTCATCTCCAATTATCAGTTTGACTTCCAGCCTTAAGATACTAATTTTTTCTTCCATGTGCTGTATATACTAATTAACGACCTGACAAAGCAAAGTCGCGCGCTACCACCCAGCCACTATGAGGGTCACAAATACTTATGACGGATTATCTCAGAGTTACAGTTTTATCTTGAAAACATCTGTCATGTTTCATTTACGATATTTCTAGACTACTTATACACACAGACAGCAAGGACTTATTATAGCTAGCAGTAGAAAACCCGAATTGAACTACGAAAGATCTTTCAAAGGTTTGCTACGACAATCCGTAATCCTGCTTTGCGTCTCAGTAGGAAAATTGTGTAAGAAAATGGCATAAATTAGTAAATGTTTGAAAAATATACAGGAAACACCTCACAAGGAAATTATATCTTGGGGAAATAATTCCTGTAAAATTCCGATAATTTCCGGGGCAATTAAAGGAATGTAAAGAACACCCAGACATACAGACAAAGATAGACAGACAAACAGACGGTAAAACACAGACATATACACACAGGCAGACAGACAGTCAATAAGACAGACAGACACACACACACAGACACATAGACGAGCGCGCGCACGCACGCTCAAAACTATACAGACAAATTTTCATTCCAAGAAAAATTAAATATACTCACGAATTCCAATAAAATAAATATTAACAAAGGAAAATAAAATTGAGCATATTTGCAGCGCCAGCGATATCGTTATGACGACCTATGCTGACTCTATTTTATACCTTATTTGGTCTTCTATTCCGTAATTTCCCTTTTGACATATCTCGTTTGTCATTTTCACTATAATCAATTCATCCTTTGCTATTCTTTATAATCAATTTTAATGGTCGTATATGAGAGAGAGAGAGAGAGAGAGGGAGAGAGAGGGAGGAGAGAGAGAGAGAGAGAGAGAGAGAGAGAGAGAGAGAGAGAGAGAGATAAATGTTTAAGTTCTTTGTTTTAACAAAATCCCCTCAGTTCCATATAAATCGTCCTGTTTTTGCTCTGTTATTTGTAATTTAATATTCTCATATTATATCCCCATTTGGGAAATTGACCCTCTTGGCAGGGTGGTAGATCACGCCTTTTATTCATCAGGTCGTCGGTTCGAGACCCACCCCATTCAGAGGTCAGAAAGGGTGTTCACTCACGGTAACGATCATACTGCCAAAACCGAAGTTCATTGAAAGAAGGCGCCTTTCATAGAAACGGGAGTCCGTGACGTAAAACCGTATTATTTCCTATTGGGAAATTATCAATATTCGGTCATATCTATGTCCCAAAAAATAATATTAGTTACTCTTGCAGAATGGGTTCAGTGTAACATACGGAGGTTCGACAAACACATATTATCATCAGAGGTAAACATCATTAACATGTTTTACGGTTGGTTTAATTACCATTTACATGGAAGCAATGGCACCATCTGATATTGCTTACATTATCCATATTAATTACATTACATACTAACAGGTAATTACGTCCTTAATGCTGTTGACAATAATGAGATATACCTTTGACAACAACGCTGATAATGATGATGGTGATGATGAAGAGGCTGATCATAATGATGATGATGAATGAAGCTGATCATAATGATGATGATGATGGTGATGATGATGATGATCATAATGATGATGATGATGATGAAGAAACTGATCATAATGATGATAATGGTGATGATGAAGATGATAATGATGATAATAATTATGAAGAAGCACAATCAGTTAAAAAGATTCAAAGATTAGGTGATGGTTCATGATCCAAGAGTGAAATACAAACAGTTGACAAGACAGTGGTATCAACCATTATAAAATACTACTGTTTAGGACACATAAATATTGCGCAAAAAATCAAAATAATAATTAAAAAAAAGAGGTACATACCACTTTATTTCCTTGATGTCTGGCGAAAAATGAAGACTTTTTTAAGAGCGCTCTCACGTGTTAATGCAATTAGGCCTTGCATTAGGAAAACGCACTGCTGGATATATAGAAATTCTCGTATAACATTTCATTTAGGATGCTGCTATAACAATAAAATAATAATAATAATAATAATAATAATAATAATAATAATAATAATAATAATAATAATAATAATGTTTAGAAAAAGGATTTTGGTGTAAAGTTGAATAGAAATCAAGTAAATCAGATCAAATTTCTTATTAAGTGATTCACAGATCGCTTCTCCTATCTGCTAACCGAGTTGATATTTTGTTATTTGCATCATCTTGGTTGACTGATTATTATTATATTACTAATTATTATTATATTACTGATTATTATTATATTAATTGTGTTATTTGGAGACCTTCCAGGAAGTACGGCTCATACCGTAGATATCGGATGTTGTTGTTTGAGATTAAAGCCAACCTTGTGTTGGCACGACCATTTATATAAGACGATCCCAAATTTCAGTCAAGTTTTGGCTCACAGCGGTGGTATAAAATGACCTCAAAACTACCTAACTATCTGTGGTTAAGTTTAGGTTGTTGAACACCCAACGGTATAGACGGTGTAATTAATGTATTACCTGTAAATCGTATGAATTATCGGTGTGTTATCTGTAATTAATATATGGAGACTATAGTCTGCAGTTTAGTTGGTAGTTTAACCTTTTTCGATGATCGATTTGTTTAAATACAGCACGTGTGGTGTTCCAACGATTGTAGGACAAAATGCCGATGGACATAATGTCGACGGATACGACCTTTATTTAGTTATTTATTCTTCTTACTCTTTCATTCATTCATAATAATGCAGGTTAAAAATGATAATTCCGAACCTAACCTAACCTTGACATTATACCCGTCGACATTATGTCCGTCGGCATTTTGTCTGCACACCGTTCCAACGGTTGGAACAAGTGGTCAGGCAGTAGAAGAAATGGACATAATATGTTGGTCTCAGAGATGTTTTGCACTCATTTAACTGATAACAATAAAAAAGAAATTAGCACAAAAAATACTGAGATTGCTGTTATACCTGATGGTTTGACTTCTCTTACGCAGCCACTAGTCGTCAGCTTGAACAAGCTGTTTACAGATTATGTGAATGGGGCTCTGCTTGCTCCGGCACTTGATGTGTTATGTGGTCTTGTAATCGATTCATGGGATACAGTGAAAGTATAGATTGTAATAAACTCTTTCAAAACGTGAGACATTAATAACTAATACTCTGGATGGTACAGAGGATGAGTTATTGAGGAGTAATGACGACGAAGCCAAAGCCAACTCACCGGATTCAGACTGAGACCTTTATGACGACATAGTAAACAGTGAGACTTGTGAAGTGCTGACCGCGTTTTCTACGAAGTTTGTGATTTTGAAGGATTTTAAATGTGATTATTTTTTTCTTATTTTACAGTACTTTGTTTTATCACCATAATAACAGTGATGAATATTAGTGCAAAATAGAAAATGTGTGTATTACAACAGCCGTTTTCAAGATTGAAGACCCTAGCAACATTCGCTGTCATCATTAGGAGAGACTGAAACCTCAAAGGTTTGTGTTTTTGTATTTACTGAGAAATCTATTTTCTAAAGGCGATCTATATTTAATGTCACAATTTCAGGTTACATTTATACTATCACAGCCAAATACCGAAAAAAATTCAGTCTAACCTAGCACGTGGAGTTGATTGCTATCCATAGATTCTATTATTTCAACATGGACTATTCTTTGAATTTTTGTATTTGAGAAGCTGATACCCAATAATTACCCCTTAATGTTAAGTTAGGGTTAGGTATGTTAGGCAGGGGGATGTGGTTGGGAAAGCCCCTAAGTTGGTTGGAAGTTAAGATCAGTGATAAAGGCCCGATTTCTTAAACTGTGTAAACCTAGGATACCATATTGTTAGTTATCTAGACACACAAATGGATTTCATAAACGCATCTGACTCGGTTCTGTGTATGGCTAGGATCCCTTGCGGGGTCCTAGCCATACACAGAACCGCGTCAGATGCGTTTATGAAATCCATATGTGTGTCTAGATAACTAACAATATGGTATCCTAGGTTTACACTGTTTAAGAATTCGGGCCTTTATCATTGATCTTAACTTTCAAAATTTTCTCTCAAAACTTTCACACCCCAAATGGGTAGTTTTAAAATACAAAATATATAAATTATATCCAAAAACAAGTAAAAAACAAGTATTTCAATTACTTTATTTACTTGTTCTTTTACTGGGCTTGCATTAATCTAAGCAAAACTAATCTTTTACCAAAGGTCTCATGAAATTTGTTCTTAACTGGAGTGTGCAAGTAAAAATATACCATTTTATATTTAAGACGTAAAAATTATTTAATCATATCCATTGATATGGCATCAGTATCTTAAAACTGCTCAACTAATCATAACAAATTATCTTTGCAAACTTACAACACACAATTATGAACGTTTATTTAAACAGTGTAAAGGGGGGTTTACACGGTCAAACGGTTCGTCAAACTCGGTTGTCGAACCTGCTTGTCAAACGGTTCGAAGAGGTGTCAGACAGTCAAACCAAGTGTACAACAAACCTCAGTGTGACTCGTGTTGGAGCAAAGTTACCACCGTCTCCTTTATGCCTCTCGACCAGGACGATTTGATTGCCTTTGGCTTAGCGGTGGCACTAAGAGGGAAAAAAAAATCAAATTTTTTTTTTTTTAGATTCTCCACCCACGGATGGGTGGAACGGGTCATGGAGGACCCATAGGGTGGTCGCTAACCGGCACAGGCCCCAACCCCCCACTGTGGTGCTCAGCCACAGCAGTAACCTCCCCAGTAAACAGCTTAAACTCTCTTGCCTGGACGAGGCGCGATCCGTCGACCTCGCGAATGCGAGGCCAGCGCGTTACCACTGTACCAGCCAGGAGGCTAGAAGATCAAAGTGGACGAAGGACTGGTTGCTAACAAGAGATCAACTTTCACACACCAGCTTGCTTGTTGATTTGAAATTAGAGCCAGATGACTAGCGTAATTATTTGCGGATGGATGAAGAAACATTCATTGATCTACTGAGGTGTGTCACCCCTTTCATTACGTATGAAGAGAAATCTGTGAGAAAGGCCATAACTCCACATGAAAGACTGAGTGTCACTTTACGTTATTTAGCAACAGGTAGGTCACTTAATGATCTGAAATTTGCAGCTGTCATTTCCACCAGCTCTTTATCATCAATCATACCAGAAACGTGTGATGCTCTCTACAAGGTTCTTCAAAAGGACTATCTAAAGGTAAGAAATACTTTTTAACAATTGTTTATTTCTAAGTGTTTATTGAAAACATTATGACAGAGCTGAAATGTAGTAAAATAAATATATATTAAGGTTGGTAAAAAAAAAAAATGTACCAGGGTTCCCACTTGATCCTAATTCTGTTGCAGGCTTAGGAAATGGTCAAGGAACGCGAAACTATTCCCAAATTGCTAAAGAAGTAAGGGTAAAATTTAAAGAATACTTTGCTAATAAGGGTGCAGTACCATGGCAAAAAGACTTCGTGTAAATAAAATAATAAAGTGTACTGTTCTGTGTAAATAAATTCTACAACTGTGAAAATAAAGGTATTGTACTACTTTGTCAAGATAAAGTAACTGTAAAAGAATTACACTGAACTACTTTCTGTAAATAAAGTAATATAAAATATATGAGTTCGATGTCACTTACCTCAGCATCCAAGTTATTTATATCGTCCAGATTAGAGCAGCTCTTGTGGCACGTCTTGATCTAAAACAAACCTCATCTCCTCAAAATACCAAAGAGAAGACGTATATACATCATCCAGTGAGGTCCCAGACTTCTTCGAGTTTTCAATTTTCCTGTACTCTCCTGAAAGAGCCCCGTAGGCAGTTGATTTTCTTGATCACGGCGTCCCGCGTGCAGTCCGGCTCAAGTTCTCTCAATCTGTCCTGAAGAGCTGATATCCCCTTTCTTCTGGCTATTTTATTAGAATATTCCTTTGATTTCACTTCCCATAAGGCTGGATGATCTCTGTAGGTTTGTATGAATTGCAGTAAGACCTCTATCTTTCCATTGATGTCCTCCATATTTCAGTCCTAGGTTGATGCGTTCACTCCTTGGTTTGAAGCACAACTGAGGTTTGACGTTCGACGCAGCTCCGCCCACAAAAGTCAGGTTCGAACAGACTTTCTTCGAACCGTTCGACAACCAAATATCCCGTTCACACGTTCGAACATCACTTCAAACATTTCTGTCGAACCGCGTTCGACGAACCGTTTGACCGTGTAAACCCCCCTTAAGCAAACGTTTTAAAGAGTTTTCGCTTTGTCTACTCAACAGTGTGTGGGCAAATTGCCATCAGTAGTTCTGCCATTTTCACAGTATTGACTGAGTCCTTAACTTACTTTTTAAAGAAAAACAAATTTAATCATACTCATTTGTATACATATATACATTTTATCGCTTTAAATATAATTTAAAACAGTATTGCCAGGGAGTAGAATATTACTGTGTGCGCTTGTCGTCAAACCAGACACGTGTAGATAGATGCTAGATGTTGTCGGATTTTCACACCTGAAACGAACAGCAACATAACGAAATATCGCCGATGTTCCTTCTACTGTCTCTCTCTCTATTTAATGATTTACTTTTCCGAATGACAACGTATTAGGAGCGCTGTTCTATGTCCCTTACTGATATGCCATACCGCTAATGTAAATGGCTAAATATATATATTTTCCAATCATTCAGACAAAGTGAATTAAGCCGAAATAATCTTGTTCCGGTACCATTTCCTCTGCTTCGGACATTCGAGATAAGAGCAACTCTATGGAGGAGAGAAGTAATTTTAGGGGGTGTATTATTACTATTATTATTTTTAGATATGTAATGTGTGTGTGTGTGTGTGTGTGTGTGTGTCACTAATAGTCCTCCTTTGGGAGGGGACACACATAAACTGAAGCTGGAAATATATATATATATATATATATATATATATATATATATATATATATATATATATATATATGAGAGAGAGAGAGAGAGAGAGAGAGAGAGAGAGAGAGAGAGGAGAGAGAGAGAGAGAGAGGCTATGGATTTATATTCCACTGAATGTTGGCAGTGAATGTGCAGCAACGACACGAAAAAACACTTTTATTTCAATCTATTTATTTTTTTAAATAGTGTGTCTG
>JAXCGZ010011537.1:85000-87500 GCA_037179515.1 Halocaridina rubra
GAGAGAGAGAGAGAGAGAGAGAGAGAGAGAGAGATGCTCCTTCCTCCGCTAGGAAGAGATTCCCAGTTTGTAATGGCTCTTTTGGACAAGACTCAATCAAAGGACTGCCAATACCGTCGTTCCCATTTTGGAGTCCACTTCAAATCATGTTCTATTCAAGACTTCGAGTGTGTAATGAGATCGTCAAGGTTGTCCTTGAGAGCTTCTTCGTTCACTGCACATGCAGAAGACAAAGTGAACTGGAGGTCTTTTGAATATTTGGAATATATAGTTCTCTATTTGTCTTACTTTCATTTCAGTCTAAGGCAAATGCCATTTTCATGAAAGCTTGAGCTACGCTTTCTGTTCTTATTTCAAGAAATATAGAATAAATTATAGTTTAAATGAATGGGTGTAGTTACCGTGGCTCAAGCGGAAGCGTCCGCGACTCTGAGGCGTCAGGTCGAGGGTTCGCGCCCCGTCACGGTCTGAGGTTAGCAAAGGCATGCAATCAGGGTAACGATTACATCTGCCAAAGCAAGTCCTTAGCAAGAAGGCAACCGTCCTAGCCCTTGGTTGAAAAGGGAGTCCGTGACGTAAAACTGGAACATAGTTTAAATGAATGGACTACTTTGCTATTGAAAATTATACGGCTTGTGTTGTTTTACATATATCAGAGAAGAATCTCTTACTTTTGAATTTTGGTGTTGACAAAATGTAAGTCGTTTCTTGGCTCGGCCACCCCCTTACAAGGGGGAATGAGGCATGTGTATATATATGTATATGTACAATATGTAAATACTCGATAGCTGCTGTTTATAGGATTTTGTAAATATTTTTTTCTTTTTACAGCGAGATCAAACAGAAACGAGTCTTCAAATATTATCACAGAATGCCATAGCTAAGATTGATTACAAATTGCAAGTGAAGCAAACAAGGATGCAAGCACACACTTCCCCCACACACACACACACACACACACCACACACCACACACACACACACACACACACACACACACAACCTTGGCTTTCCTTTTTTTTTCGTTTTTCCTCTGAGCTTTACCGACTGGTTTTAAATTGTAATCGTCAGATGAAATGTCACAGTGAGATTGGTTTTCAATTGCTGTTCTACATTCTTTCTAGCTTTGATCTAGCTGGAATAGGATGTCTATGAAATATTATTTAAAGTTATATTTATGTCTTCGGGTCGCATATGGATATTATTATGATTATTATTATTTATAATTGTTATTATTATTATTATTATTATTATTATTATTATTATTATTATTATTATTATTATTATTATTATTATTATTATTATTATTATTATTATTATTATTATTTGATTGGCCATTTTTTGTAGCAAAAGACCGAGCCTCTGAAGTCGCTGTTTCATCGTTTTAGCGTTTTTAATGGTGGCATCCACTGAACCTTCTGAGTTGGCAGTAGATGCCATACGAATAACATCAATAGACTGTTCTTATCCCAAGTGCTCTGGCAAAGAGATGTTGCAGTAGCCATGTGTGATACTCGAACCCGGAACCTCCTGAGTGGTAGTTGGGCGATAGACCGACTGAGCCAAAGAAGTGATAACTATGTAACGCAGACAGAAATGGGGAAGCAAGACGGCTCAAACCGGTGCCGGTTCGAATTCCAGATCATTGGAGAGGGTTAAGGGCGGTTTACACAGTCAAACGGTTCGTCGAACGCGGTTCGACAGACAAGTGTTTGAAGTGATGTTCGAACGTGTGAACGGGGTATTTGGTTGTCGAACACGTTTGTCGGACGTGTTCGACAACCAAATACCCCGTTCACACGTTCGAACATCACTTCAAACACTTGTCTGTCGAACCGCGTTCGATGAACCGTTTGACCGTGTAAACCCCCCTTTAGTGTCAGGAAAGACAGTCAGTGGTGGAAAAAAATCCATTAATTACCACCAGGGTTATAAGAAACGTCAACTTATAAGAACATCATAATAGCGGCCGGTAAAGAACTGGAAAAAAGAAGAAGAAGAAGAAGAAGCACACAAACAGACACGGTAAAAGTGGAAACAAGAATAGAAGAAGGTGAGTAACAGAAAAATTATAAGGACAGTCCCTCGCTCTACTAATCTCAGGGCAAGAAGGAAAGCCTTTATATCTTTCTATTAACTGGAAGAACTTCCTGGATCTTTGTAGGTAATGACAGGATATACACAATATGCGTTTTATTCTTAAATTTTCAACAAATAAAAAAGAAAAATAATAATGGTGAAGAGGGGACAAGGTTAAGTTAGGTTAACCTTGGCAGTTACAGTTTACATAGTGTGGAAGTCAAACAGAGTCTGTTTTTAAGAATATGCTATGTTATGTTCCGGTTTTACGTCACGGACTCTCTTTTCTACCAAGGGCTAGGACGGTTGCCTTCTTGCGAAGGACTTGTTTTGGCAGATGTAATCGTTACCCTGAGTGCATGCCCTTACAAACCTCAGACCGTGACGAGGCGCGAACCCTCGACCTGACACCTCAGAGTCGA
>JAXCGZ010011537.1:92500-95000 GCA_037179515.1 Halocaridina rubra
GTAGAATGTCAGCCAAGTAGAAGAATATTTATGAACATAAACTGTTAATATCAACACCGAATATTCTTGGATATTCGTTACACACCTCTTATTTAGCCTTCACATCTGACAAGTCACAACACTTGCCATCGGTGTTTCTTTTTACCTTCTTGTTTTCCTCGTGCCCTGACCTGATGAGAGCAGATTTATTTATTTTTCTTTTTTTTGCCCGTTCTGATGTCACAATCATAAAAAGAAAAAAAAAATCGGATATTCCCATGTTCCGAAAAGCAGGATTTTAGAAGCGTAATAAGCTTCATTGAAAAAAAAAATCGCAAATATTTCATTAGCATATATATTCAAGTCACGATATCATCACATCCTTCTTCAAATAAGTTACTCAAGAAAAAATTTATTTTTTTCCTCCTAAAATCATTTGGGGAGTCATTGAAAGGTAACTGAAGCAAGTTTCGTGAAACTGACCTTTGACTGAGGTCCGATTTCTTAAACAGTGTAAGCCTAGGATACCATATTGTTAGTTAGCTAGACACACACAAATGGATTTCATAAACGCATCTGACGCGGTTCTGTGTATGGCTAAGATCCCGTACAGGATCCTAGCCATACACAACCGCGTCAGATGCGTTTATGAAATCCATTTGTGTGTCTAGCTAACTAACAAAACGGTATCCTAGGTTTACACTGCTAAAGAAATCGGGCCTTAGACTGAAATGACCGTAAAGTAAAAAGCAACAACCATATTAAAAAAAAAAAAATGCAGTAAACACTGCCTCCGGCAGGTACAGTGAGCAAAGAAGCCCTCATGGAGAACCAAAAGATCTCATTACACACTCGAAGTCTTGTATAGAACATGATTTGAAGTGGTCTTTAAAATTGGGACGGTATTGGCAGGCTTTGGATTGAGCCTCGTCCAAAGGAATCATTACACATAAAGAGTCTCTTCCCAGTAGAGGAAGGAGTCTTTCATTCACTCTCTCAGTGTAAAGAATCTCTTTCCAGCAGAGGAAGGAGTCTCATTCACTCTCTCAGTGTAAAGAGTCTCTTCCCAGCAGATGAAGGAGTCTCTCATTCACTCTCTCAGTGTAAAGAATCTCTTCTAAGCAGAGGAAGGAGGGTCTCATTCACTCTCTCAGTGTAAATAATCTCTTCCCGGCAGAGGAAGGAGTCTCTTATTCACTCTCTTAGTGTAAAGAGTCTCCTCCCAGCACAGGAAGGAGTCTCTTATTCACTCACTCAGTGTAAAGAATCTCTTCCCAGCAGAGGAAGGAGTCTCTTATTCACTCTCTCAGCGTAAAGAATCTCTTTCCAGCAAAGGAAGGAGTCTCTTATTCACTCTCTCAGTGTAAAGAATATTTTTCCAGCAGAGGAAGGAGTCTCTTATTCACTCTCAGTGTAAAGAATCTCTTCCCAGCAGAGGAAGGAGTCTTTTATTCACTCTCTCAGTGTAAAGGATCTCTTTCCAGCAGATGAAGGAGTCTCTCATTCACTTTCTCAGTGTAAAGAATCTCTTCCAAGCAGAGAAAGGAGTCTCTCATTCACACTCTCAGTGTAAAGGCAATCATATATACAGACACTCAAACACAATCCTGCATCAATGACAGTATGCTTACACTGACTCTCGTTAAGGCCATTTTGTGTGCTACGTCCAAAATTAATGGCTCTCTTATTTAGAATTTTGAATTGGGTAGAAAAGAAGAATCTAGGAATATGAATTTTAGTTGTTTTTTTTTTTAAGAAAAAACTAGGGTACATCCTAAATTTCAAATTAGACACTTCGGTAAGTTACAAGCGTTCTTTTTAGTGATCTAGTCAACAGTTACTAGTTCTAGAGTAGTGTCATCTTCAGCTCTATTTTGATATGGGACATTTCATATACATGAAACTACAGTGAAAAATATATAATATATAATTTATAATATTTTAAACAAAAGCCTATGATAGAGAAGGCCAGCACAGGATATGCTTGCATATTTCATTAGTTCATTAGTATAAAATGTACTCAAAGTCGCTTGGGAATTGAATGAAAAGCTTAGTATGTAGTTAATGTACTCTATACATTAGCTAATGAAAAAAAAACGAAAAAGAAAAAATGGAAGGCAGTCACATTATCATGTACATGAAACTTTTGGAATAATGATGGCATTAGGAAGTATAATGGGGTCATTATTTGGAAAATTGGTCTATATAAAACAAGGGAAAAGCAGAAATAAAGAATTAGAAGATGAGAGAGAGAGAGAGAGAGGAGAGAGAGAGAGAGAGAGAGAGAGAGAGTATTGGTGGAAAATTGATTCTGGAGTACTTTAGAGCCCAAGGGATCAGAAAGAGAAACTGAGATAAACAAATTTACAAATAGATTCAAAACAATAAAAAGGGATTTTCTCTAGATGTACCTAGAGAGATAAAGTAGATCGTTATTCTTTATATTCTGTAACTCTAGACTGCGCTCTCAATCCCTGTATTTTATTTCATGTCCTGAGAGTTGTCAGCTAAAAATTTTTTT
>JAXCGZ010011537.1:102500-105911 GCA_037179515.1 Halocaridina rubra
TCAGCTTTCATCCTTTTTTTTTATTATTATTATTTTTCCTCTTACGCGTCATAAACTCGAGTTATCGCCATGAGATCTCTTTATATTTCTTACTCTTATTCCTCTTCTCATTCTCCTCCGATTCTCGTTCCACCTCTCTTTCTCCTCCTCCGATTCTCATTCCTCCTCTCTTTCTCCTCCTCCAATTCTCGTTCCACCTCTCTTTCTCCTCCACCGATTCTCGTTCCACCTCTCTTTCTCCTCCTCTGATTCTCATTCCTCCTCTCTTTCTCCTCCTCTGATTCTCATTCCTCCTCTCTTTCTCCTCCTCCGATTCTCGCTCCACCTCTCCTTCTCCTCCTCCGATTCTCGTTCCACCTCTCTTCCTTCTACTCAGATTCTCGCCCAACTCTCTTTTTCTTCCTCCGGTTCTCGTTCAACCTGTCTTTATCCTTCACCGATTCTCGTTCCACCTCTCTTTCTCCTCCTCCGATTTTCGTTCCACCTCTCTTTCTCCTCCGATTCTAGCTCCAACTCTCTTTTTCCTCCCCTCACCTCTCTTTCTCTGATTCTCATTCCTCCTCTCTTTCTCCTCCTCCGATTCTCGTTCCACCACTCTTTATCCTCCACCGATTCTCGTTCCTCCTCTCTTTCTCCTCCTCCGGTTCTTGTTCCTCCTCTCTTTCTCCTCCACCGATTCTCGTTCCACTTCTCTTTATCCTCCACCGATTCTCGTTCCTCCTCTCTTTCTCCTCCTCCGATTCTCGCTCCACCTCTCTTTCTCCTCCTACCGACTCTCGTTCCACCTCTCTTTCTCCTCCTCCGATTCTCGTTCCTCCTCTCGTTCTCGCTCCTCCGATTCTCGCTCCACCTCTCGTTCTCCTCCCCCGATTCTCGTTCCACCTCTCTTTATCCTCCACCGATTCTCGTTCCTCCTCTCTTTCTCCTCCTCCGATTCTCGTTCCTCCTCTCTTTCTCCTCCTCCGATTCTCGTTCCACCTCTCTTTCTCCTCCTCCGATTCTCGTTCCTCCTCTCTTTCTCCTCCTCCGATTCTCGCTCCACCACTCTTTCTCTTCCTCTGAGTCTCTTTCCTCCTCTTTTTCCCCCTCTTCCGATTCTCGCATCCTGGCCACTCTTATTGCCACTTTTAATCTTCCCGATATTATACCTCTGGGAAAAGGAATAATAACTTAGTCGTGAAGAATGGGTTATCTTAATTAAAGGTCTTATGGGGAGAGCCGCATGTTTTTAGAATTGTATATGGGTATCATAATTCCGCCTCTAAACCCCTCAGTCTTGTTATTTTTGCCTTTATGTATCCTTTTGGGAAGCGTGCGTACGTGTGTGTGTATGTGTGTGTGTGTGTGTGTGTTTTTTTTTTTTTTAGAACATCTTTCTTGAAATGTGGATAATAAATGTACGCGAATTTTTGTTTTAAAAGGAAAAAAAAATAGAAGATAGAACTGACGTCGTTTTATCACAGATTTCAGGAATTTTATCAATTTCTTCCAAGATTGAGGACTCTGTTTTGGACCTGGATTTTTAATGTCCTTCCTGCATGAGTCTCACCTGTTCTTACTTAATAACTGTAATATTCCACTTTCTATTTTGTCATTATGACCATTAGCAGAGAGCCACGGACGACTGTCTGTGTGGAGAAGACCCTTCTGCTTGCTCACCTTCACTCTGTTACTCCATTCGTTACTCTTTTTAGGCATGCGGATGACAAATGGGTTTAGCAATATTCCTATCAAACGATTCCAAAGGTTAGGTGGTGCCTTTAGAGGCCTCGAACTGCTTCCCAACTTTTAATTGTTAATGAATAAAAAAAAAGAAGAAGAAAAAGCAGATGTACCACACGGCTACATAAAATCACCCATTGTTAGTCCTCAACATAACATTCCCCCAAAAATTATTTCCCCATCTCTGGATTTTATTGCACTCTATTTTGATTATGTATTAGTTCTGTCTCTCCCTGGGTGTATGGTGGGCCATGTTAATTTTCTTCTTCTAAATTTAGTGGGTTTTATTAATTTGAGTGTGCAACTGTTGCATGTTGTAATTCTATATAAGAGCTCGCATTATTAATCTATTTGCAACTGGGATATCTGAGACTTTGTAGCGCTGATCCATCTTATTCAGGCTTGGCTCTCTGTACTCTGATGTTAATCTTGTCAGATAATGTAGTTAGTTAAGTAAATCCATTATTGTAAAATAAAAAAGGGTTAAGTAAAAAAAAAATATCAAAATATGGTAGAACTCGGGTTGGGGAAAAACAAATTTTAACTGCAATAATTTTCTTCATTATAGCTTAGGTAATGTCAGCATATGAAGAAATAAAACTGCAGATTTGGACACTGATGTAAGACCAAGTTAATATCACATGAAGATGTAAGATATACATTAAGATTAAGAAATATTAGCGAGAGAGAGAGAGAGAGAGAGAGAGAGAGAGAGAGAGAGAGAGAGAGAGAGAGAGAGAGAGAGAGAGAGAGAGTGAGTGAGTGAGTGAGTGAGTGAGTGAGTGAGTGAGTGAGTGAGTGAGTGTGAGAGAGAGAGAGAGAGAGAGAGAGAGAGAGAGAGAGAGAGAGAGAGAGAGAGAGAGTGAGTGAGTGAGTGAGTGAGTGAGTGAGTGAGTGAGTGAGTGAGTGAGTGAGTGAGTGAGTGAGTGAGTGAGTGAGTGAGTGAGTGAGTGAGTGAGTGAGTGAGTGAGTGAGTGAGTGAGTGAGAGAGAGAGAGAGAGAGAGAGAGAGAGAGAGAGAGAGAGAGAGAGAGAGAGAGAGAGAGAGAGAGAGAGAGAGAGAGAGAGAGAGAGAGCTGTGTAAAAGGAAAGAGCCGTGTTCTTTCGCAGTTAGAGGACATTCAGTAGCATTTGGAAGAATCGTTTGCAGAGAGACTTATCCGGTATAATTGTCCTCCTCTGAGTGGCACAGGGCATTATAGGTGCCACAGGCAATAGGCACTCCACTTTTATCGCTGCTTATTTGGTAATATTTGTTTTTCACTCGTTTTTCAACATGTATTGCCTTTATTCTTGTAGATTTCGCCTCAGCAATTATATACTTTGGTATATATATAGTTTACTGTGTAGATAGACTAAACTAAACTATCTATCTATCTTTCTCTCTTTTTTCTTTCTTACAGAAAAGCATATGCGCACACACACGCAAACACACATAGTGTACTGTGTTTATCTGCTTGTGCACTCTTGCAAGCCTTCTCCTATTAACTCTGAACAGATCTGCCTCCCCTTCCTTATTATGAGAGAGAGAGAGAGAGAGAGAGAGAGAGAGAGAGAGAGAGAGAGAGAGAGAGAGAGATTATTTATTTTATTTTATTAATTTATTGCGCCAAGGCGTCAGACATTACATGAGTTCATACAAATAATGCTTCAAATGGATATAAAACCAAGAATTGAACATGGTTTACAG
>JAXCGZ010011538.1:0-7500 GCA_037179515.1 Halocaridina rubra
AAGAAGAAGAAGAAGAAGAAGAAGAAGAAGAAGAAGAAAGAAGCAGTAATTATGAATAATTAGGCAAAAATGTTGTTTCACATTAATTTAAGAAGATTTCTTGAGATATGGATCCGGTTTATATAGTGTTTAAAGTGTTTGTGTGTGTGTGATTACCTAATTGTGATTACCTAATTGTGTTTACGGGAAAGAGCCCAAAGCTCGTATCTTCCCGTCTCCTGATCGGTTCCATTTTTAGACTTAGTGATACTTATCATACCTGTCCTTAAAACTATGGATTGAGATAGCATTAACTACCTCCTCGCTTAGCGAATTCCAATTATCAACTACTCTTACACTGAAAAAGTATTTCCTTACATCCTGCAAACAAGTTTTCTTACCGAAGCTTCAAACTATGACCTCTAGTTCTAGAGCCAGCCATATCGAAATATCGATCCCTATCCACTCTATCATAACCATGAAGGAATTTAAAGACTGTCACCATATCCCCCCTTACTCTTCTAGCTTCGAGTGATGGCAAGTCTAATTCCCTCAGCCTCTCATCATAACCGAGATTGCGTATTTCTGGCACCAGTTTCGTGGCATGTCTTTGAACTTTTTCAAGCTTAGCTATGTGCTTTTTCAAGTGCGGATTCCAAAAGGGGGCTGCATATTCGAGTTTTGGCCTCACATAGGTTACATAAATATTTCTGAACATTTCCTTGTCCATGTGCCTGAAGGCTACCCTTACGTTTGATAAGAATGCATATGCTGCCCTTACTACGCCATTTATATGTATTTCTGGAGACAAATCTGCCAGTATGTTTACTCCTAGATCTCTCTCATTTTCTGTCTCTTGAAGTTGTACTCCAGCCACCGAGTAGTCAAGCTTGGGCCTTCTTGCACTTGTACCCATTCTCATTACCTTACATTTTGAGGTATTGAATTTCATTAGCCACTTTTCTGACCACTCATGCAGATTATTTAGATCCTCCTGAAGTTCTCTACCATTGTTCTCGTTTTTTACTTTCTTCACAATCTTTGCATCATCTGCAAACATATTCATGAATGAATTTACAGACTCTGGTAGGTCATTTACATATACAAGGAACAAAAGTGGCCCTAAAACTGAACCCTGTGGAACTCCACTACTAACTCTTCTCCATTCAGACACTGAGTGTCTTACTCTAACCCTCTGTTCCCTTCCTTCTAAGTAAGTTTTTATCCATTCCAAGACATTTCCACCTATTCTAGCCATTGCTTGCAGCTTCCTAATAAGTCTCCCATGTGGAACAGTGTCAAACGCTTTCTGGAAGTCTAGGAATATGCAATCTGCCCAGCCCTCTCTTTCCTGTAAGATTTGGCTTACCTCATCATAAAATTCTAATAAGTTTGTTACTGTTGATCTTCCTTCTCTGAAGCCATGTTGCCTCACTGACAAAAAGTTGAAGGATTCCAAGTGAAGAGAGATATGTTTCCTTAGTAGTTTCTCCATAAGTTTGCAAACTATGCTGGTCAAGGAAACTGGTCTATAGTTCAGAGCCGTATCCCTCCTTCCCTTTTTGAAGATAGGTATCACATTTGCTTGTTTCCAGCATCTTGGAATCTCCCCCGACTCCAGTGACTCCTTAAATATGATACTTAGTGCCACTGATATTGTGTTTGCGCATTTTTTAAGCACATGAGGGGATATGTCATCAGGACCTGTAGCTTTATGAACATCTAAATCCATCAGCGCTTTGCATACCTCTGTGGCTGTAAGGTTGATGTTCTCTAGTACCGGCCCTTGAGCTTCTATCACTGCAATCTGAGGGGGTGGGGTATTTTCTACTGTAAATACTGACTGAAACTCCTTGTTCAATTCTTTGCAGATCTCTTCGTCCGTCTCAGTGATGCTTCCATCCGCTCTCTTTAGCCTTAAAACCTGTTCTTTTACCTTCAGTTTTCCTCTGATAAAGCTGTGGAAAAGCTTGGGATTTTCTTTAGCCTTCCTGGTGATGTCCCTCTCATAATCTCTCTCTGCCTCTCTCCTTTTACTTAGGTAGTCATTTCTTGCTCTTTTGTAGGTTTGCCAGGCATTTATGTTTTTTCTCCTCCTATACCTTTTCCAGCATTTGTCTCTCCACTCCTTAGCTCTTTTACACCCATTATCGAACCATTTCTCTCTGGCATGAATTACACCTACTTTGGTGACAGGTATGCAGCAATCTACTATCTTCCCATATTTCTCACAAAAGATGTCATACATTTCTTGTACAGATTTGTTGTAAAATAAGGTTCTCCAGTCAATAACTGCAAAAAGCTCATTCATTTTGATGTAATCTCCTTTCGGATAGTTCCTCCTCATGTCCTCAGTGCCTCTACTCTCAGGAAGAATGTCTTCAATGATATACTCCATCAACAACACACAGTGGTCACTCTTTCCAATTGGTGGTTCATACTCAATATTTTCAATATCCAACACATTATCTGTGAACACCAGATCAAGTAGTGATGGCTCATCCCCACCCCTGGCTCTTGTTGGTTCCATTACATGTTGGTGTAGGAAATTCCCTTGTACGCAATCTAGGAATCTTGCCCCAAATGAGTCCTCACCACTGTGTGGGTCAAGATTTATCCAATCTATCTCTTTATGATTAAAGTCTCCCATAATCAAAATCCTACATTTTTTCTCCCGCGCCATGTTAACAACTGAGTTTATGACTTCAATCGTACCTATATGACTTTCCTCATAAATTTCAAGCCTATTTTGGTTCCTTGGTGGGTTGTATACAACAGTTATTATAATGCTCTCTGACCCAGTATTTATGCGAGCAACAAGAAATTCCCTGAACTCACTTTCTATAGCCAAGTTTATTTCTTCAACTTGAATCCTCTCACTTATGAGCAGTGCTATCCCTCCACCAGTCCTCTCAGATCTTTCGACCCTTAGTATTCTGAAGCCCTTAGGAAAAACTGTGACACTGTTTATGTCCTCACTCAACTTAGTCTCTGTAATTGCTACTATATCTGCCTTACTGTTGTGAATCCTATCTTTTAATTCTACTGCCTTACCAGCTAATCCATCAGCATTTGTGTATAACAATCTTAATGAGGCCCCATCCCCTGATCTTCTGTCATTATCTTCTTTATCTCCCCTTTGTCTGGAAGTATTCTGTAACGAAAATTTTTCTTCTCTTCTTCATTTCTTTCATCATTTAACCTTCTTGCCTCTTGCAACAAGTTTTTGATCTTTCCCATCTCTTCCTGTGTTCTGTATCGTCTAATGAACACTTCTTTGCATTCTTGAAGGTCTTTTAGACTTTTTTTTCTCAACAATATTTCCCTACATGTCTCCCCTCTCTCAAAGGTTACTTTTGTTGGTCTCGGCTTTCCTTCCCTCGAATATTTACCTAGTTGGTGTATGTTTACAATATCCTCAGGACCACATACTACTCCAAGCTTTCTTATAAGGTCTACAACGTTAGCTTTATTTTCTTCAAGTCTCCCCTGCCATGTTGGCTCCTGGGATTCACTTATGCCTGAGATTACCACTGTCTTCTCCTTATCAAGTGCCTGTCTGATGAGTGGGTTTGCCCTTTCCATCACAACGTCTTTCATTTTTTCGATTACTGTCTCTTTATAGTCAACTGTTTGTATGTTTTCCAGTGCCACCACCTTTACAGCCTCTTTTACTGCCACATTCCCCTTTAGTGCATCAGCAAAGGACGTTTTCATGGCATCATTTTCCATATTCAGCTCCTGGAACTCTTTTCTGAACTGTTCAATGTTTTCCTTAATCTGAACATTCCAAGCAGCAATCTCGTCTCTCTCAGAAGAGAGCAGTGAACTAACATCTAATTCCTTTAGGTTGTCATTTAGCTGTTTGTTTTTATCTTCTTGTTTAGAAATTCTAGATTCTAGTTGACTCTTTTCCCCTTCCAGCTTCTTTATTCTTTTTTCTAGTTCCTTTCTCTCCTGCCCTTGTGCTTTATTTGCTTCCTCCAAAGATCATATTTGTTCTCTGAGTGTTTCATTCTCTTTCATTTCTCCATCCATATTCCGAATTTTATCATCAAGGCCTGTAACCATTTCCTCTAACTTCTTGATTCTCTGTTTAAGTCCTCTGATGACTACCCCTTCTCCCGACCCATGGGTGGGAGAGGTTTGGGACAGAGATGGCTTCATTTTTATGTTCTCCCTCTCACAGAATATAGAAAGAAGACGAGAAAGAGAAAAAAAAAAGAAAAGAGAAAAACTTCTCTTCACACAGAATTTTTATATCTCCATATAAGTGCTATTTAGTGACTCAGTTTGTCTCCTTTCTGGTAACACACATCTTAACTTAAAAACTTGACCATGGTAATTTAAGTATAAAAAGAAAAAGAAAAACAAAAGTCAAACCTGAAGGAAAATTCGAATTTGTGTTCGAGGTGGCACCCACCTGTTTCTGTTATATATTCTTCCTAACTGATAAACTGACTTGCTAACCAAGATATGTTATCACGGGATTTAGACTTTACATTTAACTCAATATATATACAAAATAACAAAATAGCAAAAGAGAAAGCTAAAAGAAAAGCAAAAAAAATGAAGAAAATAGGACTGCTGTACTACTTGGCAACTTAACTCAGTACTGTTGACAGGTGGGTATTTGGTAATTTTTTTTTCTTTTATTATTCAATTTTTTCGTGTATCAAACTAACTAACTAGTTAATATAAATGGGAAGGATACTGATTTTAACAATATATAGAACCACAGGATCAGGTAAAACGGCTCAAGAGCTTTCCCCAGTTTACACAAAAAATTAGGTAATGTGGTGTGATGGCTCCACGTCTGGCAACTCTTCTAGATTTCCCTCAAGGCAGAAACTGGACGGCAGCTTCTCTCTCTTCCTCACGAAAAAGTTCTCAATTTTTTTCCTTTAATATGAACAGTCTCGTCTTACAACAAATATTAGTTTTTGTACTCACAATACTCTGCAGGATTTCAGATTTATGGAAATTATGGTAAAGATTTCCACTAAGCACTTTAGTCACTCGAAACAGTTAAAAATTTAAGAGGAGCAATTCCGTGTGTCACTGAACGCGCGGTGTGTGTGTGTGTGTGTGTGTGTGTGTGTGTGTGTGTGTGGTAGAGAGAGAGAGATGGATATATATATATATATATATATATATATATATATATATATATATATATATATATATATATATATATATATATATATATATATATATATGTATATATATATATATATATATATATATATATATATATATATATATATATATATAGAGAGAGAGAGAGAGAGAGAGAGAGAGAGCATTATATAATATAGGCTATTCATAAATAGAGACTTTCCATTTCATATCCGTTCTCAGATATAACGGTAAAACAACAAATTCATTTCCTCCTATTTTTAATTGTTTATTATTGTATTTATTTGCTTATTTATATGTATGTTTATTTTCGAGTTTATTAATTTTATATTTATTTATCTATTTTTATCAATCTATCTATCTATCTATACAACTATCTATCTATCTATCTGTCTGTCTGTCTATCTATCTATCTACCTATCTATCCAACTATTTATCTATCCAACTATCTATCTATCTATCTATCTATTTTATTGACTTGGTATTCATTTATTCACTTATATACTTTTCAAAGTAATTACTGTTAAAAGACACATGTTTCAAGTGTATGAGATTCCAACTCATTCCTAACTTGGAATAAGGGTCAGATTACTGAGACCTTATATTTGCTGACAATTTCTGGTAATAGTATATTCACTTAAACCGCTGAACTATTAGGAACTACCTCATAAGAAACTCCATTACTCTTTCTATTCCATCCCAATAAGATTCAGACGATGAAGTGACATACGAGGACTGGGAACATTTTGGTGAGAATCAAGTACCGATCAGGTGAACGCTGCCGTCTTCTAAAGGATATTCTGACACATAAATTATATACGAGCTATCTCGGGGCCGTCTGATTGGGTGAGTTACTTTTCATTCTATAATAATCAGAAAAGAGGTTCTGACGAAGAAATAGTAAACGAGGGTAACTGACTGAACTACGCCTGAGTCATGTAATCATCAGAAGAGGTTCTGACGCAAAAAAGTTATCCGAACAATCTCGGTAGCTTCTGGTTGGGTATGCTACACCTAGGTCATATTATCAGAAAGAGGTTATGATGAAGAAACGATATACAAGAAAACTCTAAGCATTCTAACTAGGTGAGTTACGCCTGGGTTATATAATAATAAAAAATGAGGTTCTGGCGAAAAAATACAATACGAACACACTTGGGACCTCCTGAGCTATGTCTGGTTCATATAACGTGTAACGTTTTTTGACATTTGTAATTGGGGTCGATGTTATCGTTACTACATCAAAGCAATGGCAAAGAACAATAGAATGATACAATAGAGAATTGCAATAGCAAAGTACAATAGGAAGACGGGAGAGAGTTTTTTTCCCCTCTCACTGTATCACACCCTCCATTTTTTTTTCCATTTTGCATAATGTTTCCCCCACCTATCTTTCTCTTTTTTTATTTTTCTTTCTCTTCCTTCACCTAAGGTAAAAGTAACAGTGAAAGTAAGTAAGTGCATACACACATGCATGCATGCATCCATACGCACGCACGTACGCACACATACATACATACATACATACATGCATGCATGCTTACATACATAAATACATACATACACATACATACATACATACGTACATACATACATACATACATACATACATACATACATACATGTTTATGAGGAAAGTAATATTGACACAATAAATCACCGTTTTACGCATCGGAATTAATTCCCATTTGAACTGGGGTGGACACAGGCATGTAGCAGTTAAGAGGAATAAAGCTGGATGCCCTCACCTGACACCCCTCGGTGGGATCGAACCCACGTTAGTCGCTCCCGACTCGTGAGTCCTGCCACCGAGCTGCCTCGCTCTAGAAGTTATGAAGTCAGTTGTAAACATCGTATGTTCCGGTTTTACGTCACGGACTCCCTTTTCTACTAAGTTCTAGGATGTTTGCTTTCAACCGAAGGACTAGTTTTGGAAGATGTAATCCTTACCCTGAGTGCATACCCTTGCTAACCTCAGACCGTGACGGGGCGCGATCCCTCGACCTGACGCCTCAGAATCGCGGACGCTACCGTTTGAGCCACGGTGACTACAGTTGTAAGAAAAAATGTAGGATATTAATTATTGGGGATTCATTCATAGAGGAACACACTGGAATAGCTTTGAGCCACACAGTGAAGAGGTTTCTTTTTGGGACAAGATTCCCAGAATGTGTATAAAGAAATTTATTTCACCAACTTCTTTTGAACTAACAATGGTCATGGAGGAGGTGAACCATCACTGTTCGACCCAGTATTCATTAAAAATAAAAAGTTTTGGATATTGGTAAAATTGAGAATGAGCCACCAATAGAAAAAAGTAATTACTGTGTGTTGTTGATGGAGTATAGCATCGAGGATGTTCTGTCTGAGAGTATAGAGGAA
>JAXCGZ010011538.1:17500-27500 GCA_037179515.1 Halocaridina rubra
TAATAATGATAATAATAATAATATATAAACACACACACAGTGGGGAAGATCTTTGTCCATTTCCCCTGTGGATGACCCAGCCCGGAAGGAGGTATTGGGAAATTGTGCAAGCTCTTTATTCTCAAGGAGCTAAGATGAATGATCGAGGCATTTTGGATACTGGTGAATGTGTGTGTTCTGACTCGGCCACCTATTGACAAGGGGGATAGCGACCATCGTAAATGTAAGTGTAAAAATGATAACTCGTTATTCAAAAACCAAAGGTAATTAGGAGTAATAACAATATTTATTAAATCGTTTAATATATTGCACACGGAAGTAATTCTATAGGATGTATTAACAGTCCGTGGAAAATTACCAAAAAAGCCTTGGCAATGCGAATGGATGCCTGCATAGCGTAAAAAACTGGCATCTAATAACTACTACTACTACTACTACTACTACTACTACTACTACTACTACTACTACTACTACTACTACTACTACTACTACTACTACTACTACTACTACTACTACTACTACTACTACTACTACTACTTCTACTACTACTGCTACTACTACTACTATTGTACTATTTATTGATACTGTTACAATCTACTTATGTAATTCCAGCTACTGCTACCGCTAGAAATTTCAAAAAGTTACTCACTCATGCTCGAATATACTGTCATTAAGGCTAATCATCACTATCTATACTGTACTATAAGACTACTTATAATAGAATCAAGATAGGAAAATACTTAGCGCTGAGTGTTATTTAATCAAACTTTTTTTTTATCTAGTTTTAATGACTGTAAATTTGAGAAAAAGTTATTGAAAAGACTTTAATCTCTTTTTTTTTTATGATTGTGACGCCAGGACGGGCCAAAAAAAAAAAAAATAGCCTTCATCGGGCCTGGCCACGAAGAATACATAAACTAAAGAGAAACAGAGATGGAGAGTGTAATGACTTGTCAGATGTGAAGGGATACTTAAAGTTGTGTTATGAACATCCAAGAATATTTAGTGTAGCTGTAGGCATAGAAAAAAAAAACGTAACTGAAGAAAGACTTAACATCGAACTGTCCTGGACAGTCCTATTTAAGTTCAGAAAACCTTCAGCGGTAGTATCGCAACGGGCGGTTGGTTCTGAGAGGAGAAGTTATGATTGTCTAAAATTAATTAGTTACTGTTTGGGAACCGCGGTAGCACAGTGTTTAAACTACATGACTTGTTAAATGACAGATTAGTGATCGAGCCCGTCGTGGGGCGTTAGGAAGGGTATCTAACCCCATAAAGAGAATTAACGGTGACATGTAAAAGGCAAAATTCAATGAGAATGTATAACTAGCTTTTAGCGCGTAGGAGAAGAATTTAGTTTGAGTAATATCATAGTGCCACGTGCGACTTGCGACGCAAGTCGCACGTGGCACATGGGATGTGTCTCGCCACTTCTGTGTGAAAGGTTTCATATATTTCTGGATGCTTGTTTTCAAGTCAAGTGCCACGTGGCATGACATGTGCGACGTGCCACTTTGGTGTGAAAACTGCCTTACTTCCTTGGTTTCTTCCGTAGTTAGCGTTCTGAGTAGCAATTCATTACCATCTATGTTACTTTCCTTTGAACAATGATCCGATCAAAATGACGTAGAACAAGAAGAAGAAGAAAAATAAAACGAAACTTATCTGTTAAGAAAATATATCGTAATGGTATATTGATCTGACTGACATTTTTGTGACACATCTTGCAAAAGTACAAATAGATATATATATAAAAAGAGCAAAAATTGGCAACTTCTTGGGGATGGTGATGTATGTATGTATGTATGTATGTATGTATGTATGTATGTATGTATGTATGTATGTATGTATGTATGTATGAGTGCAGGCGCCTTTTAGGAGAGCCCTCTGGTTCAGAATCCCATTACTTAATGAAAAATCCTTCTCTAAGTTTTGACAAAAATAGTTAGGCACTAGCTTTGCAGGTCTTTTTTTTTTTATGAGTGTGACACCGGGACAGGCAAGAAAATTGCCCTCATCAGGCCCGGTCATCAGGAACACATTAAGAATAAGAAAAAATAGAAGGTTGAGAACAAGACAGAAATAAGGAAAAGATATATAGTAGGAAAAGGACAGGCTGAAAAAAATAGTTGACGTATTGAGGCCCTACGGATATGGCAGGATTAGGCCCTGAATTGACGATGGATCAGCTTTTTGAAGAAAGATAGGTTATAAGAATTTGGAAAGACAGAAGGAGAAAGAGAGTTTCAGAGTTTGGAGATGGATGGGAAGAAGCAGCTGCTACACAGACCAATCCGCGAGCTACATATCTTCAAACAGTACCTGCGAAACGAGGCCGCTTGACGAGTGCTACAAAGCCTCGAGAGTGGTGGAGGGATGCTTTAAACACATACACAAGTATACACTGCGTCATACACGTTAAAGATGGAAGTCACATAGTTCAGTGACTATTTAAAACATAATAATATAAAAAAGAAGCGAAAGCATAACATCTACATTTACTCTTAAACAATGTGCGTGAGAGCTAGGAATGATGTACGAGGGCCCGCTTATTGGTGTAAAGAAAACGGGAAAAGCGTAACATAGACTGATTGAAGGGTGGGACACAGAAAACGGTTCTCGCTGAAAGTGTCATGCTTCCCATATTATCGGCCTATTATTATCCTTGCAACATGAGAGTTACGGTTGTTATAGCGGTGGTTATTGCAGAAGATTGCAATAATAGCGTGATTGTTATCGTTCTTCTCTTTAAAAGGTAACCGGAATATATCACTATGCCTGTTTCCGTGATTTCAGGTTTTCACTTTCGTTTATGAGTCTCTCTCTCTCTCTCTTTCTCTCTATCTATCTATCTATCTATCTATCTATCTATCTATCTATCTATCTATCTATCTATATATATATATATATATATATATATATATATATATATATATATATATATATATATATACTTCTATCTATCTAGTGATCTCAAAGCAATATAAGGTTAAGTATACATGTCTCTTTGTCCTTCAAGCCTCATATCAGTAGTAGTCAATATTCACCATCCCTTACACACGAACGCAATGAACATACTATAACTTCATATATGAAGACAAGATCACAGAGGAATTCTAATCTTCAGATTCTTGAAAAATATTTTAAATCAACAGCAACAACAATAACAACAATCATAATAATAATAATAATAATAATAATAATAATAATAATAATAATAATAATAATAATAATAATAATAATAATAATAATAATAATAACAATAATAATAATAGTAATGAAAATAATAACGATAATAATAATAATAATAATAATAATAATAATAATAATAATAATAATAATAATAATAATAATAATAATAATAATAATAATAATAATAATAATAATAATAATGATAATAACAATAAAGCTTCATTATCTATAACATGACGAAGTGAGGATAGGTAATTTAAAAGTTTTTTCAAGGGCAGACAGCAATCTCCTTTATACCCCCCGATAACGAGCAAGGGTAAAAAATGAAATAATCATGAGAAATGGCGTTAAGTACACCAGAAGTATTTCCCTGTCATAGATCCAGATAAAGTTAATTTATTTTGGGCAGATAATTTTTGACAAGAGTCATTCGTTATGGTGCATTCAGTTAGGGCGTGTTGCGCTGAATAAGGGTCACTCGCATAACGAAATGGTGCTGAATTAACAAATGCTCTGCCGGAAGTATTTTCTAAATCCCTCTCGTCCTTTGATGCATAAGGGTGAAAGCTGTTTGTCTTTGAAATAACAGTTTTGGCTCTTCCTAACATTCTCTAACTATATTGTCAACTAGATTTGTTTTTATTTTTCCTTGTGTGTTTGTTTGTTAGTTAGTTGTTTTTGTTTCTGACTAATGTTCTTAACTGTCTGCAGTGTTTTTTTTTATTATTAATTTTCCATACCTGACTTGCAGTTACACTGTTCTCAGCATATTCCAGTTCCTACAATATTTTCTAAATACTAGCTTTAGAAATTTCAAACGCGCGCGCGCACACACACACACATACACACACGCACACACACACACACACACATTCGGGGCAAAATTCCTAGATTGCGTACAAGGGAATTTCCTACACCAACATGTAATGGAACCAACAAGGGCCAGGGGTGGGGATGAGCCATCACTACTTGATCTAGTGTTCACAGATAATGTGTTGGATATTGAAAAAATTGAGTATGAACCACCAATTGGAAAGAGTGACCACTGTGTGTTGTTGATGGAGTATATCATTGAAGATATTCTTCCTGAGAGTAGAGGCACTGAGGACATGAGGAGGAACTATCCGAAAGGAGATTACATCAAAATGAATGAGCTTTTTGCAGTTATTGACTGGAGAACCTTATTTTACAACAAATCTGTACAAGAAATGTATGACATCTTTTGTGAAAAATATGGGAAGATAGTAGATTGCTGCATACCTGTCACCAAAGTAGGTGTAATTCATGCCAGAGAGAAATGGTTCGATAATGGGTGTAAAAGAGCTAAGGAGTGGAGAGACAAATGCTGGAAAAGGTATAGGAGGAGAAAAAACATAAATGCCTGGCAAACCTACAAAAGAGCAAGAAATGACTACCTAAGTAAAAGGAGAGAGGCAGAGAGAGATTATGAGAGGGACATCACCAGGAAGGCTAAGGAAAATCCCAAGCTTTTCCACAGCTTTATCAGAGGAAAACTGAAGGTAAAAGAACAGGTTTTAAGGCTAAAGAGAGCGGATGGAAGCATCACTGAGACGGATGAAGAGATCTGCAAAGAATTGAACAAGGAGTTTCAGTCAGTATTTACAGTAGAAAATATCCCACCCCCTCAGATTGCAGTGATAGAAGCTCAAGGGCCGGTATTAGAGAACATCAACCTTACAGCCACAGAGGTATGCAAAGCGCTGATGGATTTAGATGTTCATAAAGCTACAGGTCCCGATGACATATCCCCTCATGTGCTTAAAAAATGCGCAAACACAATATCAGTGGCACTAAGTATCATATTTAAGGAGTCACTGGAGTCGGGGGAGATTCCAAGATGCTGGAAACAAGCAAATGTGATACCTATCTTCAAAAAGGGAAGGAGGGATACGGCTCTGAACTATAGACCTGTTTCCTTGACCAGCATAGTTTGCAAAGTTATGGAGAAACTACTAAGGAAACATATCTCTCTTCACTTGGAATCCTTCAACTTTTTGTCAGTGAGGCAACATGGCTTCAGAGAAGGTAGATCAACAGTAACAAACTTATTAGAATTTTATGATGAGGTAAGCCAAATCTTACAGGAAAGAGAGGGCTGGGCAGATTGCATATTCCTAGACTTCCAGAAAGCGTTTGACACTGTTCCACATGGGAGACTTATTAGGAAGCTGCAATCAATGGCTAGAATAGGTGGAAATGTTTTGGAATGGATAAAAACTTACTTAGAAGGAAGGGAACAGAGGGTTAGAGTAAGACACTCAGTGTCTGAATGGAGAAGAGTTAGTAGTGGAGTTCCACAGGGTTCAGTTTTAGGGCCACTTTTGTTCCTTGTATATGTAAATGACCTACCAGAGTCTGTAAATTCATTCATGAATATGTTTGCAGATGATGCAAAGATTGTGAAGAAAGTAAAAAACGAGAACAATGGTAGAGAACTTCAGGAGGATCTAAATAATCTGTATGAGTGGTCAGAAAAGTGGCTAATGAAATTCAATACTTCAAAATGTAAGGTAATGAGAATGGGTACAAGTGCAAGAAGGCCCAAGCTTGACTACTCGGTGGCTGGAGTACAACTTCAAGAGACAGAAAATGAGAGAGATCTAGGAGTAAACATACTGGCAGATTTGTCTCCAGAAATACATATAAATGGCATAGTAAGGGCAGCATATGCATTCTTATCAAATGTAAGGGTAGCCTTCAGGCACATGGACAAGGAAATGTTCAGAAATATTTATGTAACCTATGTGAGGCCAAAACTCGAATATGCAGCCCCCTTTTGGAATCCGCACTTGAAAAAGCACATAGCTAAGCTTGAAAAAGTTCAAAGACATGCCACGAAACTGGTGCCAGAAATACGCAATCTCAGTTATGATGAGAGGCTGAGGGAATTAGACTTACCATCACTCGAAGCTAGAAGAGTGAGGGGGGATATGGTGACAGTCTTTAAATTCCTTCATGGTTATGATAGAGTGGATAGGGATCGATATTTTGATATGGCTGGCTCTAGAACTAGAGGTCATAGTTTGAAGCTTCGTAAGAAAACTTCTTCGCAGGATGTAAGGAAATACTTTTTCAGTGTAAGAGTAGTTGATAATTGGAATTGGCTAAGCGAGGAGGTAGTTAATGCTATCTCAATCCATAGTTTTAAGGACAGGTATGATAAGTATGACTAAGTATAAAATGGAATCGATCAGGAGACGGGAAGATACGAGCTTTGGGCTCTTTCCCGTGAACACAATTAGGTAATCACAATTAGGTAATCACACACACACGCACACACACACACACACACACACACACACAAGTAAGTGAATTCATTAAGACTCGATTATTTTTGACGAGTAAATGCAGAGTAGCACTCATGACACCAGCTACTGAGAGTAGGTTGAAAACTAACTTATTCCACACACATACTAATTCTGTAACTTCTTATGGTAGTAGTAGTAGTAGTAGTAGTACGGTAGTGGTAGTAGTAGTAGTAGTAGTAGTAGAGGCTTAGGAAAGTACATACGACAGACCTGACTGCGGTAGCTTGTATATGTCTTTGCTATCTTTGGTCGGCCGGTTTTCTTGAGCCTTTTACTCCAAGTTATAATGCTCTCTCTCTCTCTCTCTCTCTCTCTCTCTCTCTCTCTCTCTCTCTCTTTCTCTCTCTCTCTCTCTCTCTCTCTCTCTCTCTCTCTCTCTCTATATATATATATATATATATATATATATATATATATATATATATATATATATATATATATATATATATATATATATATATGTATATAGATATATATGTATATATGTATATACATATATATATATATATATATATATATATATATATATATGTGTATATGTATATATGTATATATGTATATACATATATATATATATATATATATATATATATATATATATATATATATATATATATGTGTATATATATATATATATATATATATATATATATATATATATATATATATATACATATATATATATATATAATATATATATATATATATATATATATATATATATATATATATATATATATATATATATATATATATATATATATATATATATATCCATCCAGCCATCTATCTATCTATCTGTCTCGTTTACTAAAACAAGCAACATTGCAATATTCATACCCGACGTCCGTCTGTTATCAATTTCCTCGTTTGCTTTTTGCAAAAATAGTTTCGCCATAATCATAATATTCTTATTTAATATCACGGTAACTAGTTTCAGAGTACAGGTTGCGAACAAGGTAATACACACATATATTACCATCTATTATCCTGTGAATTATTTAGGCGCTTTCACACCAAAGTGACACGTCGTACGTGGCATGCCACGTGGCACGCCATTTTAAAACGAACATCCGGAAATATATGAAACCTTTCACACAGATGTGGCGTGACACAGCCCATGTGCCACTTGTGACGCAAGTCGCATGTGAAATATGGGACGTGTCACGCCACTTCTGTGTGAAAGGTTTCATATATTCCCGGATGTTCGTTTTAAAATGGCGTGCCACGTGGCATGCCACGTGCGTAGTGCCACTTTGGTGTGAAAGCGGCCTTACAATGACTACGACGTTGTCCAAACATACTGTTAGTATGTTTAACATATCCCGTTATGTCATCCTTTTGTCAATTTTACGGTGACATAATTGTTTGTGTTTTTTCCAGATCTATCTCTGTGTATTTGTTGGAGTTTACCAAAGGCATTTTTTCTTTAATTGTGCTGCTAGACATCTTTTTACATGTTAATTCATTATATATTTCAGGTCTGCACAATGTTCCGGTTTTACGTCACGGACTCCCTTTTCAGCCAAGGGCTAGGACGGTTGCCTTCTTGCGAAGGGCTTGTTTTGGCAGATGTAATCGTTACCCTGAGTGCATGCCCTTGCTATCCTCAGACCGCGACGGGGCGCGAACCCTCGACCTGACGCCTCAAAGTCGCGGACGCTACCGCTTGAGCCACGGTGACTACCAGTTTAGGTCTGCACAACATATTTATTTAAACATTTTACTGTTCATCGTGATTAAATTTGTGTGTGCGTGCTTGTGTGTGTGTGTGTGCGTGTGTGTACTACACCAAAGCTTATACAAGGCACTGCTAAATGCTGTTATAGCTCCAAAGAAAGATATGATAAGATTTAGGGAATAAAGAAACACAGACCAGGAGACGGGTTCCCATGAGTACAATTAGGTAAATTTATGCATGTATGTGATGTGTAAACTTACGGATGCAGTACAGCATACCTATGGAATACACAAAATATCAGCAGCGTGGAAAAGAAATAATATGAAAGCAACATACCTGATACCAGATCTACTGGAACTGTGTTTTTTAGGAAGACTAAAACTTAATGAAAGACTCAAATTTCATGAAACTCATGAAGAATTATCGAGTTTTCAGTACCAGTTGTAAATTCATCCAAAGCGTTGGAAAAATTGCAAGCGAGAGGTGTAAGTTCAGTTAGGAATTCCGGAACTAAATAACGAAGTCAGAATCATAGCGGTAAAAAAAAAAAAAACTCTTCACGATGTAAATAAAGCGTGTGTGATTGTAATTGATGAATGAATTTCACAGGAGTTATAACTGAAAATGCTCACATCATAAATGACATGTATCAGCACATCAGAAAACCAATTAGAAGACGGGGATTTCTTATTATAAGTCTGCACACGCCAACGGGTCATGATACAAACTTTCTGGTGATATTTACTTAATGTCTAGGTAAGTATGTACTAATATTCCTTTTGGCAAGATACATAACCTGAATTAAACTCGATACATAGGTTCCGATATGTGTGTGCTTTAAATATTCCTAACTTTTTTTTGTTTTCTCTCTCTCTCTCTCTCTCTCTCTCTCTCTCTCTCTCTCTCTCTCTCTCTCTCTCTCTCTCTCTCTCTCTCTCTCTCTCTCTCTCTCTCTCTCTCTCTCTCTCTCTCTCTCTCTCTCTCTCTCTCTCTCTCTCTCTCTCTCTCTCTCTCTCTCTCTCTCTCTCTCTAAAACAGGTATATAAGCGGCACAAAGAGGCAGTTACCTAAAGCGACTAAGCTGCTATCACAATGACTCTCATTAGTCATTCCATTTCTTCGCACGAGATGTTTAATCAACACACCACGTAAGCAGCCTGAGAAGTACGAGCAAATGCATGTTTATATTTAAAATAATTGCATAAATTTCTTGGACTATATCTGTCTTCAATTTATTAAGGATTGTTAGAAAAAAAAACAGTAAACTTTTACTGAGTTTTGTTTCTTATTTTGCAAAGTTCCCCTGTTCTACACAGTTATCTATTAAAACAAAATCTATCTGTTTGACTTTTTTATTTGAGGATGCTTTAAAACTTGAGAGTATTTGTGGGAATGAAGATACTTCCTATATATACAGATCGTTTTAGTTTGAAAAGGAAGGGACTGACACTTGCTAAATGAACTGCAGGAAATCGTTAACAAATCTAACTTCTTCGAAAATTCACATGCATTAAATCTTCAACAATGTCTTTTTTTCTTACCAGGATGCTGGAATTTCACGTGAATGCCAATGATATTGGAAATAAATATTAAAACGGTAAAAAAAAAAAAAAAAAGTCAAGACTTCCTCCCCTTTCAAAGAACCTCTATTTAAACAATTAAAAGACGTCAAACAAAATGCATTTTTTTTCCTCAACAAGAAATTTCCGTTTGGTTGATTCCATTTTCCTTTAAACGATTTTTTTTTTTTTTACATCGTTTTAGTCCAGGTCTCTCAAGACCCTCTCCTTTTCTCCAA
>JAXCGZ010011538.1:32500-42500 GCA_037179515.1 Halocaridina rubra
TAATGCGCTGTAATTCATTAATAACAGCGTAATTAGAGTTGGCAAGTTTATCATCTGAGCGTAATACCCTTGATATACATAATTTTTTTTTTTTTTAAGAGTGTGACACCGGGACAGGCAGAAACTGCCCTCATCAATACAGGCCCGGGCACGACAAAATACCAAGACGAAGGAAAAGAAAAAGGTTAAGGGCAAGGCATAGATGAGGTAATGTCACACAAAGGAAAACGACAGACGGAAAAAAAGTCAAAGTACAGAGGACCCAGAGATATGGAGGACTAGGCTCTGAGATGACGATAGATCTGCTTTTTGAAGGATGAAAGGTCATAAGAATTAGGAAAGACAGAAGGAGGAAGAGAGTTCCAGAGTCTTGAGGTAGACGGGAAGAATCAGTCGCTGCACCGACCAATTCGCGAGCTACAAATCTCCACACAGTACCTGTGAGATGAGGCTGCTTGGCGAGTGTTACGCGGCCTCGGGAGTGGAGGAGGAATGCAACTCGCCAACTCATCAGAGCAGCGATGGAAGTAGTAGCGATAGACAAGCGTAAGGGAAGATACCTTACGGCGAAGAGAGAGAGAATCCAGGTTAGAAGTAAGAGAAGGATCATTAATGAGTCTGACTGCCTTAGATTCAGCCTTATCAAGAAGATAAGTAAAGGAAGAAGCACCCCAGATGTGTGAGCATTATTCTAAGCAGAGGCGGGTAAGACCTTTGTAAATTTTAAGTAACTGCAATGAGGAAAAGTAATGACGAAAACGAAACAAAACCCCCAATTTATTGGATGAAGATTTAGAAATTTGGATTATGTGATTCCTCCAAGACAAGTTAGAGGCTATATGGATTCCTAATATATTGATAGAGTTAAGAGGGTAAATGTGGCCCAAAACGTCGTTAAATATTGATATTGATTCAGTCACCGATATTCTTGTCTTATTTATGTTGTATGGAGACCGACAGGGTTGAAACTATAATAGATTGTTTTATATTTATTAAGGTGGTGGTAAAGTAATTAAAAGAATTTTTGTATTTCTTTCTTATCGAAAGATATATTTTTCTTCTCAGATTGTGTCTATGTGATGAACGCTAAGATTGAAAATCGTAAAAGGATATTATGGAGGGGAATGCACACCAGAAACCAGTACGAAATGTGCACTGGGAATGATTGAAGGGCGCTACAATTTAAGATATTAAAATAAGATATGAATGGAAAAACTCTCCAGAACCAGAAACCAGTTGAAATATGGATTGAGAACGTTCTATATATGGACCATTAGGAACTTAATTATTTTCTCTTACTTCGCTAGAGATGTTTAATTTTTATCCAATTTTGTAAGGAGTTGCCTTTGAGGGTCTTTTATATTAATGTTTCTTTTTCAGGTTATCAGAGTTTATCATAATGTACTAAATTTTTTTCTCTTGTTAACGGGGCGCGTGTGGAGGGACAGAGTTTGAAGCGGCACCGTGTGACCACGTTTGAAGCAACAGCTTGTGAAGCGCTTCGCCGTCGTCCGTCAGGCCTTATATTGTGTACAGATTTGAATTCATATAATGTTCATATTGTCTTTTGTATATTTTATATTCTACATTTACCTTTAATGTGCTAATATAAGTTTTATTTTATTTTATTTATTAATTTTTCTTTATTTTAAGGACCACGTGAGAAGCGGCAACGTGGGACCACAAGGCCAGAGCGGCTACGTGGGATGTTGAGAGGAGGGACCACGTGCGTAGCGGCAGTGTGTAATTACCTAATTGTGCCTACGGGAAAGAGCCCCAAGCTCGTAACTTCCCGTCTCCTGGTCGGTTCCATTTTTACTTAGTGATACTCATCATACTTGTCCTTAAAACTATGGATTGAGTTAGCATTAAGTACCTCCTCGCTTAGCCAATTCCAATGATCAACTACTTTTACACTAAAAAAAAGTACTGCCTTACATCCTGCAAAGAAGTTCTTACGAAGCTTCAAACTGTGACCTCTAGTTCTAGTGCCAGCCATATCAAGATATCGATCCCTATCCACTCTGTCATAACCATGAACGAATTTAAAAACCGTCATCATATCCCCTCTCATTCTTTTAGCTTCGAGTGATGGAAAGTCTAATTCCCTCAGCCTCTCATCATAACTGAGAATGCGTATTTCTGGCACCAGTCTCGTGGCATGTCTTTGAACTTTTTCCAGCTTAACAACGTGCCTTTTCAAGTGTGGATTTCAAAAGGGGGCTGCATATTCAAGCTTTGGCCTCACATTGGTTACATACATATTTCTGAACATTTCCTTGTCAATGTGCCTGCAGGCTACCCTTATGTTTGCTAAGAAAGCATATGCTGCCCTTACTATGCCATTTATATGTATTTCTGGAGACAAATCTGCCAGTATGTTTACTCCTAGGTTTCTCTCATTCTCTGTCTCTTGAAGTTCTACTCCTGCCACCGAGTAGTCAAGCTTGTGCCTTCTTGTACTTGTACCCATTCTCATTACCTTACATTTAGAAGCATTGAATTTCATTAGCCACTTTTCTGACCACTCATGCAGACTATATAGATCTTCCTGAAGTTCTCTACCATTGTTCTTGTTTCTTACTTTTTTCACAATCTTATCCTCATCTGCAAACTTATTCATGAATGAATTTACAGACTCTGGTAGGTCATTTACATATACAAGGAACAAAAGTGACTCTAAAACTGAACCCTGTGGAACTCCATTACCAACTCTTATCCATTCAAACACTGTCTTACTCTAACCCTCTGTTCCCTTCCTTCTAATTAAGTTTTTATCCATTACAAGACATTTCCACCTATTCTTGCAGCTTATTAATAAGCCTTCCGTGTGGGACAGTGTCAAATGCTTCCTGGAAATCTAGGAATATGCAATCTGCCCAGCCCTCTCTTTCCTGTAAGATTCGGCTTACCTCATCATAAAATTTCAATAAGTTTTTCTGCTGATCTACCCTTCTCTGGAGCCATGTTGTCTCACTGACAAAAAGCTGAAAAATTCCAAGTGAAGAGAGAGATGATTCCTTAGTAGTTTCTCCATAACTTTGCAAACTATGATGGTAAAGCAAACAGGTCAATAGTTTAGAGCAGTATCCCTCCTTCCCTTTTTGAAGATAGGTATCATGTTCGCTTGTTTCCAGCATCTTGGAATCTCCCCTGGCTCCAGCGACTTTTTAAATATGATTCTTAGTGTGAAGTGCTTCGCCGGAGCCCATCAGGTTAGTTGCATTTTTTTGGTTAATTAAACTTTTTTATTTACAAACCCTCAAAGGAAACTCCAATAGGTTAGGGCTAAAGTTTGAATGTCTTTCTTTTTCAGCTTTATATATGCGATGTATTAAATGGCAAGTTATATATATATATATATATATATATATATATATATATATATATATATATATATATATATATATATATATATATATATATATATATATATATATATATATATATATATATATATATATATTCTTATTTTATGAGTGTGACACCGGGACAGGCAGAAACTGCCCTCATCAATAAAGGGCCGGGCACGAGAAAATACCAAGACGAAGTAAAAGAAAAACGTTAAGTTCGTTTTTATTTTGAATATGAATATTGGATTTCTTAGTTGTACATATAAACGGAATTTTTTTGGGGTGTATACATATTCCATTTTTTTTCTTTTGAATTGGAGCTCAATTATAAATTTAACTATATGAAAAGGTTGATATTTAAATTTATATCTGCTAACAGCAGAATTTAAAAAGTGCATTATCGTTTTAATTTTTAAACGCTAAATCTAATAAAATTTTGAGCTTTTATCTGTGTTCTATGTATAATCGTACAATCTTTTTTTTTTATCTATGTATAAATATGTAAGTAGTTTTCAAAGTACAAAGAAATTACATCTGCAACGCAATACTAATGCATATTCCATGTATTATGGTGTAAATAAATTCTAGTCGATGATTTAGTTACGCACATATACTGCACTTCACGTCAGATTTAAGGAATTATAAAGTCATGGAAGGGGATGTACTATCACACCATACCGAACCTTCATCCAAGTTAAGGATGGTGCCGACGAGTCATAAGAATTTTCAACATGTACCGCTGTGATCGGTTTCGGGTCACGGGCTCCCATTTCTTCCGAAGGGAAGGACGGTGCCTAATTGCGGAGTACTGGTTTTGACAAGTGCGACCGTTACTCAGAGTGAATGTTCTTTCTAACCTCAGACCGTGGCGGATCTCGAACCCACGACCTGACGAATCAAAGTCGCGAGTTACCACTCCGTTACGGCGACCACGTTTCAACGAATACCACTAAACGGTTAAAATAACTATGAGTGTGATACTAACAATATAAGGAGCCAAAAGGTCATGGAACATTATGAAGTCCACAAAATGACACAGCTGATATTTTTTTTGGTTATAGTGATCGATATATCACTTTATACATTTGATGTTTCATTTATGTATTTGGATTTATTAGTCTGATGATGTTAACTGTGACTTGGCGATTTATTGTAGAAATAGGGAGTGAAAAGTGAAAGAAAGCAAGTTCTTGTTCCTGTTTGTTTGTTCTCCTATAGGCGAAGTGCCTCTGGCGTGTGGGGCGGCGAACACACTTTGGGAGAAGTGGCTTTGATGCGGGTGAAATGACCAGGTTCTATGGATTCAAACAGACATAGATAACTAAATACATATCGATAAACTAGAAAATATATCCGAGAAATAATCCAGCCTGTAGTGACTTTAGGGTAGCTGGCCGCGAAGGAAGCTACGGACTTAAAGCATTGCTATACAGTAAAAAGCGAAAAGCAAAATATCGATTGAATTTTGTTGAAGATTTTTGTTCAAATAAATGGACTTGTAAATAAATTTTGCAAGATATTTCATTCAAGTATATATATATATTTTTTTTACTGATAGCAGAACTACTTATTACCAAATAAATACATGGCAAATATTTTCTGGAGAGTTTACATGTCTTAACTTTTGTTACTGATATTTGATAAAATATATAATTTTGTTACATAAAGTCATGTAGGTTAATATAAATGCAAAAGTATATTGCATTCATACAATATGCTATCATTTCTGTTTATGATAAGTTAAAAATATGACATTTTGTTTCGTGATATTGGAATAATGGTGCCCATGCGCCGATGTTGATTTTGGGTGGACATGTTATGGAGCCGGAGTTCAACCGCTTCAATTGATTCGAGCTTCAGGGATACGTTTATAGCAGCTCAATAGCCTTAAACAGCCATAAATATTAATAAGATCTCTCATGACGCACTATGCAGACATAAACTACCAATTTTATATATAAATAAAAATTTCAAGTGGAAAATGTATGCTTTATACTATGAAATGAAATTGATTTCAGTGAGTTATTTCAATATAATTGGAATGAACGCATCCATTACAGACGCTACTCGAAGGCTTCGAAATCTCGTTCAGCGTAGACTCCAAGATTCCTCTGTGCCAAGTCGCCAAACCATATCAAACAAAGAGATGGCGGGTGGAACGCTGCTTTAACGGTGAGAATAATTCAAATTATTTATATTTATGAACTATTTTTTCCTATGAAAGAAATGTCTGTGGTTAGTCTAGTGTGGAAAGATGTATTGGGATAGTAACTGAGTAGTAATTTGGAATGGTTGTCAAATGGAAGCGCGTTTGCGTTGGCGTTCTTTGAATCGCCGGTCTAGGTCTGCTGCTTTGGCGTCTTGCTTGCCGCGAATTCATGAGGCAGACATTTTGTGTATTTATAGCTCTCAGTTGTATGTTCATAAAAATCAGCGGATTACCATTTCAAATCTCGCCCGAACTTGGGGTGATATTCCGAAGTCAACCATACCTAAATACATTTTAAATCATTTACCCTCAATTGGGGGTGTGCGATGACATACTCCGTAATGTTTGGGTAATGAGATGAATTGCAGGTGCCTATATGATACATGGAACTGTATTTCCATCTTAAATTACATGTTTTCGAGATAAACTTTGCGTTTGAAAAGTCGAAAGGACCTTGGTAGTTCTTGATTAGGGTGGGGTGGTGGTGAGGCTGGGCGGGATATGGCCGCTATTGCCCAGTCGTCACTTGCTCCATGACCCAATAACAACGAAACTACTTTGGTAAATTTTTAGAAGGGATTCTTCTCCGTTAAAAATATATATTTTAAAGTTTTTTTTTTTCATTGTGAAACGCGATTTCAAATTCCGTTTCTGGTGCAAAACACTCGATGTAGATTTTCCTTTCCTCTGGGGTTTTTGGTGGGGGGGGGGAGCCAAAACGAGTGATATGCAGCATGAAGCACAAAAACCTTTATTCCACAAAGAAAAGTGTCGAAAAAACCATTTTTGGTGCTTCCTAACCTAACCTCACCTAGGGGAATGTATCCCCTCTAGCTGGGTGCTTCGCCTCCGGACCTCCTTAGGAGTAGTTTTTATTGTAGCCGGGGGCCTCCTCGATTTCGTTTCAGTCTAGTTCAGGTCGTTTTAGTCTAGTTCAGATTGTGACCCATAAAATATTCTGAGATGGTTTGGCCATGTGGAGATGGTGGATGACAAAAGTGTACTGAAAAGGGTGATGAATGCGAGAGTTGATGGGAGAAATGCTAGAGGGAGGCCTAGGTTTGGGTGGATGGATGGAGTAAGGAGAGCCCTGAACGATAGGAGGATGGATGTGAGGGAAGCAAGTGAGTGTACTAGGAATAGGAATGAGTGGCGAGCGATCCTGACGCAGCTCTGATGGGCATCTGTTGTTACCACGGGGCTGCATCGTACAGAAGTAGCCCTGTGGTAGGGGCAGTAGGGAAGTTGGCATTATGAAGCGACACAGGTTCTGGGAGGATGGGCTGTGGCACTCCAGCAGTGCCATCTGAACAGTCGCTAACTCCCTCGTCATTGCCCATAAAGCAAAGTAATCCCATTATTGTTTCTTTTTTTTTATGTCGGCTATCCCCCAGATTGGGGGAAACAGCCAAGGTAAATGAAATGATGAAATTGTAACCAACTAATAGGATCATTGAGACATTCTTTTAATACTTACCTTACCAAATATATGTAATTTTAGTTCCTTGAGATTGATAGTGTTTTAGGTTGTGTTTATTAGATTTTGAATTATGAATGCCAGGAAATTCGGATATTTATGTTTAGTTATTAGAAGAGATGTTCCTAGTTTTTGGTCAGGGTCTGACTAAATCCCAGTAGGGTCCAGCAGCACCCAGATTTGGATGTTGGACTAAGGGTGTTGGCTGTGTGCACAAGCTGTAAAGCAATCCTACATTGGAGCAGGGAGGTGACTTGAATCACCTCAATGGGATTTCATACTAGCCGAGTGAGTGTAGAGATATGACCTGTAATAAAATAATAATTTGATATATAGTATTGACTTGTCTGAAATACGAGTGAATATGACTACACAAAACCATTATATTTAGACTTGGCATAGTCATTTTAATTTACAGAGTCTGCATTTTCTTGATTCCCATGTACTGTATCTACTTTATGGAACAATAGAAAATATGTGACCCAGAATGAAAGTTAAGAAAAGAAGGTATTTTAAGAGATTCAGAAGCTATTTTGTTTGGAGTATTTGCATTTATTGATTTCTCTCTAGCAAGTTGTCTATTGTGAGGAAGCATTAGTAAATCAATTCTTGTAAGCAGAGCTAATATAGCCTTAAGGTTTCTGGAATGATGGCATGCTAATTTTAATGAAAATACAGTATTGGAAATTGTTTATGATATTAGAGAAATTTTAACATACTTGCAAAGTTGATGTTAAGCTTTAGGGTTAATATTCTAGAACAGACTTGTGTATAAATTGCTTTAGGATGTGGGCTCATTATAACTTTGAATGCTGAAGTTCCATGGGAGGTCATGAAGGAGGTTGATTGCTTGCAAGGGAATCTATCTTTGAATAGTAATGAAGCTGAAAACTGATCCTGTCTGAGAAGTCTTTTGATACTTTGTAAATACGTTATATGTTTTTGACGAAAAATAAATACTGTACATATGTTTATATGAAGATGGACGAAGGTCATTTGAATTTTTTTGAGATATTTTGTGTCTGATATATCCATTGTGATCCCCTTTTAATTATTATTTTAGATATTCGTTCTTTCTGATATTTGCAGATGATTGTCATGCAGATTTAAAGCAGCAGCATTTATAATCCTAAAGAAATAGTCCTTGTAAGGTGTAATAATGGCGGACGGTTTGCTGTCCCTAAATTGGAATAACCATGGGGCGACGTTTTGCCACACACTGGCGTCTCTTCGTGGAAAGGTAAAAATCCCATTGAGTATGGAATTTAAGTGCTACATAAGTGGATATGTATTTGATTTACATTTTATAGCAGTGTTTCAGTATATTTACGTGTTCATAATTCTTTGTAATATTATAAGGTTACCATGTTGGATAGGTGTCCTTTCATTTTTCACATAATTTTTTTATTCATCTGGTAGTTAATTTTTTTTTAATTCATCTGGTAGTTAATATCTTAAATATTTAGTTTTAAAGTTGGTGTAATTGAAGGTTTCTGAACACATATGCAAAATTTAGAGTGTACAGTATTTTTATTTGATAAAAATATAAAAGCTTAGTTATTATTTCATACAGAATGAAGTTCAGAGTTTGATCAAATTTCCTAATGTTTAAAGGTATTTGTGTATTAATTTTGTTACCTTTAAATCTTTAGTTTATGCTATTGGTTTGTTATAGAGAAATAGGAATTTTGGTGGAATTTCAGTGAATTCAACTCACGAGAATAACCTGTTGAAACGTGTTTTAGAAATTTTAAATTTAATTTATATCTTCAAATTCTATAGGCGGCAGAATGTTTTATATTTGTATTTCATCGTTTCAGGAAAAATATACGGATGTGACAGTTTCGTGCGGTGGACGTTTTTATCAAGTGCACAAATTGGTCTTGTCAACTTGTAGTGAATATTTTGAAAAGATCTTTGATAATACCCCTTGTAAACATCCTGTGATAGTGTTGCGTGATGTACAGTGTGAAGAACTGGAGCCTTTGCTTAATTACATGTACAAAGGTGTTGTGTCGGTAGCTCAGAGTGAACTGTCTCGTTTGATAAAAGTAGCGGAACTTTTACAAATTAAGGGCTTGGCAGTTCCCGATGAACCTCCACCCCCAAGTAAACAGTCTCCTAATAAAAGAACAAGTGATGATAGATTAGAGCATAGATCTAGTACCGACGGTAATGGAAGCCCTTATCCAAAGAGACGGAGGAGACGAGAGAGTGATAGTTACCAAGCAAGTACCTCTAAAGCTCCCAGTTCCTCGCCGTCTCGGCAGAAAAAAGAAGATCCCCTAGCTATTCCTTGGAGAGATGATCAAAGTAGTCGACGTATTGATGACAGAACCAAGGACTCGTCTCAGGATCATGTACGCTCTCCTATCCAAGTAAGTTTCTATGTATCTTTGGTGGTATATATTGTATTATAAATATATTTTATAGCCTCCTTATCGTCATCCTCCAGTTACTCTAATTATACTGGACATTATTTTAAGCTCATATGATGTTTGTATCTTTTATTTGACTTACTTTTTAGATATCCTGGCATTTTCTTGTAAAAACAAGTGGGTCCCCTTTTGTACTAAAAATTTTTGAATAAAACATAGAAGTTTCATATGTAAAATGCCATTTCACGTTTTCACCACGGTATCCTATTATAAATAATACTCTTGATATAAAAAGTAGGCTCCTTTAGTTTATGATTTATTTTTAAAGGGGAATTCACTTTTTATTGTTTTTTATATTCAATATTGAGTACTAAATCCTGTTCTAATAATGTATTCTAACTTTAAAAATGGTGTTGAAATTGAGATCTTGTCATTTTTCAACCTTTCTTTATTCTTATTTGTTGAATTGTTTAGCTGAAGGCTTCAAAGTCTTTCATAGTGAAACTACTCTTTTGCACATGTCACTGTAATACACAGTAAGTAAATATATAAAAAAACACATTCCAACGCCCACTTTACACTG